>JANHGL010007809.1:19919-32201 GCA_024611195.1 Ceyx melanurus | reverse complement strand
TCTGTTCCTGGGTGACTTGGTCTAGGTGATCCTGCTCAGGCAGGGGAGTTGGACTAGATGATCTTCTAGGTCCCTTCAAGCCCCTAATATCTGTGATTCTGTGATTAGTAAAAAGCCATTCCACCAACCAGCCCTTAAAAGGCACTGCAAGGCATGGGCCATGGAGAAAAGACTGAACGTGCTCTGGCCCTGGCATTTGTACCACCAACCAGAGACCAGCTTGGGCACATCCATGCAGCTCACAGGGCTCACAAAGCCAACACAGCTTCTGTCTGCATCCACTCCTCCAGGCTCAGAAAGATCCAGATCTTAGGAAGCACACAAAAAGCACGAGCAGCTATCTCACCACACAAGCAGGGTGAAGAAGCTAAGAGGAGACCCAGCAGGCAGCAGCAGCTAAGACAAGCAATCACAGCATTTATCAGTAGAAAGCAGAGAACTTGAGCATTCAGCACACCTTCTAGGCAAGACTGACAACTGGGGTGGAGTTTCCTCACCCAGCAGGAACTGACAACGGTGGAAGGCCAGTGCACTGAACTTTACTGGCAGGAAAAAGGGCCCCTGGGCAGTGCAGAACCATCACTGTTAGAAACCCACCAGCAACTTAACCTGCCCTGTTTGGCTCAGAGGTGGAAAAACCATCAGGAGCGGGGATGCGTGGGAGGTTCTGTCATCACCAGCAGGGAGCAAATGCTATCTGGGTCTCCTTTTAGCCACTTAGTTCACTTAGATAACCAGCCATTAAGGCTTGAATGGTATGCAAGTAATTACAGCTGGCTCCTGGATGTGGAATCTGCTCTGACTCCCTTTCTAACTCCTTTGTACATAAAAAACTTGTTTCCCCCTTTAAAGCTGCCATTCTTTTTCTCAGTCACTTAAGGATCTTCTCATAGAAGAAAGGGTATTAAGAGAGAAACCCATCTAGGGCTCAAGAAAGAACATTTTCCAAACTAACCTAAAGTACAAATAATGTCTCTTCAAGCAACAGAAATTCTCTCCAGACCACAGTTGGCTCGGCCTCTAATCTCTGCCATCAGTAAATCAATGAACAGTTTTAACACAGAAACTATGCTGCCGAGGTTCCAGGACAGTGGAGTTGTGCAACAAAGCTTCTTGTACAAGAAAACAATTTCAGATACACTTAGACCTTTGATTAAAGAAAGCTCTTTGCTCCAATCAACAATTTACTAGCAAAACAAAGCTAAAAAGCATTCCCCAGTTTGTGAAGTCAGGGAAACATTCCCGTGCAACAGTTGTTTCTCTTACAGTATTAGCTCAGTCCCAATGGCATCTTTTCCATCCCATCTTCAGTCAAAACACTGTAAATAACTTGTTTTCATGTTGGCAAGGTACCAAGAGGAATATATTTTTCTTAAAAAAAGGTCTTCACTAACTACTGAATACTCACCTTTTCACAAATACTCAAACAAGGACACTATATATATATATATATATATATATATAAAAACAAGTTAACATGCATAGCAACTTCAAATTAGATACAAACCTCCTTTCATTCAGGGAAGCACACCAGTCGGGGAATTAAATGAGGCAACTGGAGAAGCACCTACTGCTTGATTTAAGGGTTTTTTTATCATGACTTAAATGTCAGATATTTCAGTGACTGGTTAATTGACAGCATTGCCTTAAATTCTTCAGGTCAACAAGCAAACTTAAGCTAAACTACAGAGGACTTCTCTGGACAGGCTTTTATTCATCTGTAATCTGAGCAACAATTAATTCTTTCGACTCCTTTACAAAAATAACCTTAATATAAGAAGATGCCAATGAAAACCTATCCCAGCATCCCTATTCCAGTGACAAATCCATGCTGCATACTGAAGGCAGGCTTGGGTTTGCTTTGTCTTCAGTACACAGCTGAGTCACAGAGTGTTCCTGGATATGGAGCCTCCATGGAACAAGCCCCAGTGCTCCACAGATGGGTGAGCAGCAAGGGATGCAGCAGAGCACAGCCTGGGGCTGCCCAAAGCTCAGCAGCTTTAATGCTTCCTCTGGCTTTGGGATTTATACAAATTCATTTACTACATCAGCAGCACACTGCCTTTAAATATTCTAACAGCATCATCCCCAGGATAAAACTGAGCCACAGAGATACATTCACATGGACTCCCCATAAGAGGTTTACTTCCAGGCTCCTCCTGAATCTATGGGATCAGTTACTCCCAGCCCTCCACCTTCTCCTTGAAAAGAGCTTTCCAAAAGGAGGAATCTATTTCCACCACTTGCTAAGGGACTGCTTAGAGCAGATCATATCCTTAGGTACCCAGTGACTACTTTGATCCTTTTTTAACAGTGGTTAGCCCATCCTTGCTCCTGGCACAGCCAGCAGAGATCCACACTCATCTCACGAGGAAGTTGCAGTCTTCTTTTTGACAAGTCATGTGAGGAAAGAGGGATGAAAAAAAGCAATAAAATTAAAATACCACAGCTGTCCAATGTTCCACCAGTGTGACCTCACATTAAAGAAACACACATTATAGATAACCCAATTCTACCTCAACTTTGGAGGAGCTATGCTTGGGAACATTTAAACTTCTCCTGCCTTCCCCAGACTGAAATCCTCTACTCAACAATTCCCATCCTAAACTATTAATTTCACTGCTTTTAGTATCAGTACAAAATCAACAGTACACATTTCAAAAACTAGACAAAGACATTGATCAAAAAAGAGCTGCCAAAAAGCCATCCACAAGTGCCTTCCACTGATATGCTAGGTCAATGAGAGATTTCCCAAACCAACAAATGCATAACAAAACATGTCCAGCATGTGCAGAATTCCCTTCTGTCTGAGCTTCCTACCTTTACACATACAGCAAAAACTCTACACTACTGCCCAAAGAAAAAACAATGTATTGCTTTTAGCAAAAATGCAGACTTCAAGTGAATAGTAAATATTCCTGCTGGCAAAATACTCTTAAAATACAGTGCCCTTGGAGAAAAATAAAGTGTGGGGGGAAGAAGTTCATCTGTTCTGATTGAGCTGAATCCACTCTGCTTTCTTCTGCTGTCATCCCATGTTTGGGAAAATATTTCCAGGTTTCACTGTGTCTGAATGTGCCCTGTTCTACACAGGGGCAGCTGAAATGTATGTGTTAGGAGCTTCTCTACCTTAAGGCTAAAGACTAAATAAAACTTAAGAAACTTTAGATCCTAATGTCTTTAAAGCACCAGGTTTTAGTGGAACCCCACTCAAAGTGCCAGAACAAATCTGCTGCAAGGGAACAATTCTCTCAGATGCGAGGACTCAGTAACTTCTGCAGAAGCTGGAGAAAGGAAGAACCAACAGCATATACTGACTTCCCCAAACTCCCCTAATCTTCTGCAGAGCCTCCTGGGACCTTCCAGCACCCTCCCTGAGGAGGGCAGGAATACAAACAGTATTCTTCACCATTCTGATGACATTCTCTCCATAGAGCTTTAGTTCCAAGCAAGCAAATCTGTGCTGTGGTGAATACCAGTCACTGCTCCCACAGGAACACTCTCATCCCTTGGGAACAAAACCCAACTGTTGCCCCAGGAAGGAGTTTGGAGCTCTGCTTGAGCAGAGAATTGCAGGATTTCAGCCCCAAAACAAAGGATGGGGCATTCAGCTGGGAGAGGAGAGCTCAGTGCTAGCGTCAGAGGTAGAGTCGCCCTTGGCACGGCATCATTTCAACTCCCCACACTTCCTACTCCAAGAAAAAAACTGCAGAAAAGGTCAAAAGAGCTATGTGCATATTTCTACTTCGACGTGGACTTTGCAGTTTCAGCACAAATGAGACAGGTTGGTTTTAAAAGAAGGCATTTCCTCTGTCCCATGACTCCAACCAGACTCCATGTGCTTTGGTATCACATCTCAGCACCTGCATCCATGGAGACAAACAATCCTATTGTTCAGTGCAGCCCAAAATTAAAGCCTGGTCTTTGTTGGCCCACAGGCACCACTGCAATGATCATAATGATTAATAAAAGCAAGGTCTAATTGTCATTTTGTGAGAAGATGGACTGTGTGCTGCAAAGTACTCCAGGCAAGAGGAGGCAAACACTGTGTTTTACTCCCTGCATTTCTGACAGTCCTGTTTTTATCCATACACTGTTTCTTGAAGAGGGATTTATGAAGCTTTGAAGTTCACAGAAGTGTCTGGGCAGACACTTATATACTGATGACTGAAAGAATATTACATACTCAGCAACCTCCAGAAATACCCAGTCCCCATGAACAGCCCTGTTTCCTTCAGCTCCTTTATTTCCCTGCATCTCCTCCACTCAGGTGGTAGGAATCACTGCCTCAGCACTACAAACCATGCAGTCAGAAGACAAAAGGCTGGGCAGAGTTGGCTCCATGTAGAAGCTCCAACCTGCCACTCATTCATGACACATTAGTTGCAGGTTTCTAAACCTTAGCAATGTCTTCAGTCACCCAGGTGACTTCTGCAAGTGACTGCAGAGCCCACAGGGCTCTCCTGAGCCACTGGGATTCCCAGTCAAAGGAAAGCAGTCACACCAGTCAGTAGAAAACTCTCTGAGCCACAGAAATGTCTTTGTGGTTCTCTCACTAACTCACCAAGAGTGAAAATAAATCAGTTTTAAATGCATTGTCATTTGTTTGGCTTATTCTGAAAAATTAGACCGAGTAGAAGTGTTTACATAATCTCCTTAATGCACATGGTGGAAATGTTCTGTAGTCTTCTCTTCCTTCCTTGCCCCAACAGATGTGTATTTATTCTTCTTCCCCACTGGAGCAGAAAGGGCCAGGCTGTACCTGACTGCCCAGAGTGCTGATGCAACAGCCAGCAGCATCCAGCAACCACCTAGTCCAGCTCTGCATCCTGGGCTTCACTCCTGCTGGCCAGTGCTGCTTCTGAGACACTGGGAAGGTCCCACACAGAGGCATCTCCCTTGCTGAGACCAGGGAGAGGATTCAGCTGGGGATTTGTTCTTCAGCACTCCTGCTAGCTCTCTATTCCATTATTAGACTTTTTTGGAAGACCACTCTGTGCTTAGCAGACTGAGCAGCACTGATGCCAAGAAGCATCAGGATCTTTTAACCAGCAGCCCCTCACCTGCAAGCATGTGCAAAAACACAGCCCAGGCAGGGCAGGGCTGCAGCATCACTCCAGATTTCAGGCTGCTGTTCTCAGGAGAATGGGCACTTTACTGAGGGCCTGGCATGCATGTAAAAATAAACTTTCTTCTCCCTGCACTAACCCTCCAACATCTCAACAACGCTGCTTGCTTTGGAAGCTTTCCAGTCACATTTTTCTCTATATGCTATTGGATATATATTTTAGAAGCTCCTTTTCTCAGTTAGAATGCTGCTGTTCCAAGCTTATTCCATTGATAATTCATGTGAAAAGAAATCTCTCCCACTTTTCAAGAAAACAACAGTACCCTGGCAACAATCAGTGGAAACTGTTGTCATTAGGATTTTACTTTGATTGAAGAATTCAAAGGGGGAGGGGGACAAACACACCCTCAATTCTGCTTCACAGCCTCCAGTTGCTCAAAACAAAGTTTTCTTCTCCAAAGTAAAAGATTTCAAGTATCTGAATTCCCAGAGAGTTGGGGGGGGGTGAAAGGAAAAATAAAATAGCAGCCCAGACCATTATATCTACTACAATCAGCTGTTCCACACTGGAAAACATGTTGTCCTCCATATCCCACTGCTATTAAAAAAATGTGCAGCTTGAAATACAATGACTAATCCCACTTTTATAGCCAACTGACTAGAACATCTTTCTGACATAAAAGAGAGCATTAGTATTCCTCTGAACCAAAAATACTCACTGGAAATAGGAAATTTTCATGATTTTAGAATTAAAAATAAAAAACCAAAAGAGGCAAGCTAGAGCTCTTGGAAAGCTGGGGTGGGGAAGTGCCTGAAACAGCTTTGAAGCCAGGAGGAATAGGAAGGCTCCAGACTTTGCCACACAAAGACCAAACTGGCAATTTGTCAAAAGCCAAAGGGCTGCAGCTAATTATTCTGGATTTGCATAGCTTGTGAAACAGAAAGAAATGCATGTCCCCTTCAGAGGTACTTGTGATCATTTCCACTTCACTGCACGTGTTTTCAATCTTGCATTCTTCCAACTCAGCCAAAAAGATTTTTTTTTTTCCTGAAAAACAAGGTAGGTAGATGGAGATGTTCTCTCTCTCTCTCCCTCACCTATAAGAAATTGAAGAATAACTGATAATTCCCTATTCTAAGTTTGGCCCTACACTAATTTAGGGATGGAAGAGTGAAACTCAACAAAACCAAGCTTTTATTAAAAAAAAAAAAGGTCAGAAACAGCTTCTAGAAACTACCAAAATCCTGCTTTGCCAGATTCTACTAGAGAAAACAGGTTTATTTTTTTTTTGTTTATAGTAAATGCCTGATCAGGCAATCACTGAACAACTTCAGAGGCAGCTTTTCCCTTGAAATAGTGATTAAAAAAATGTATTAAATGCTTCGATTGAAGCATTTACTGGCAAGTCACCCCATTGCCAGTGCAAGAGCTGCTCTGCCTCAGCCTTGCCAGCTGCTGCCTGCCTAGTAAGTGCCTTCAGGCCATGGCAGATGGGCTTTGGTCATGCCCATCACCTGTTCAGAGCATCTCCACCCCTCCTCTGCCCACCAGCTCAAGCCACTCCGGCTAAGCAGGCAGCTGTGAGGGGTGGGAAGGGCTGGCAAGAAAAGGGGGGGCATGGAAGTGTCACAGGGACCTCAAGAGCATTACATCCAGGATACTTGAAATTCCAGAGCAGGGCAGATGACCTTGAGCCTGAATGCAGCTGAACTGGTGCTGTCTTTCCCTGAAGGAAAGCCAGGACACCAGGTCTGCTGACCACCTTCAGCTGCTCCTCCTTCCCCTCCATGCCTCACCCCACAGCACTGGGAAGCCTGGAGCTTGAGAAGAGGAGCCTGGTCACATCCATCCTGCCTTACCTCACGGGGTGCAAAACGAGCATCCTAATTCAAAAAGCACCCTAATATTGGGATGATGCCTGTTAAAAACAAAATAAGCAAATAACCTGCCAGAAGAGAAGAGCTGCAGCACAATATTCTGTTAAGGAACCATATTTAAAAGCCACACAGAGATGATTTTTTTTTTTTTTCCCCTGTAACACTGGCTTGTAGCTGCCCTACTGACTTGCATGTAAAGTGCAGAAAGCAAATCCAAAACATTGCCAGGCCTTAAAGATGCTACTGCTTGGAGTTCTGCCACTGCTCACTGGAAAAGCAGAAATGAGCTAAGCCTTCTACACTCCCAAATGGCTGGGTGCAGACTTGGACTCACACTGTCTTTGGAAAGGTCATAACCTTGACAGCTTTTTATTCATTTCATCTACTGTACTGTCTTTTAAGCCAGAGAGCTAGATGGATGTTACTCACTTGCACTATATAATGTCACCCATTTCAGCTTTTCACACCACACCAACAAAAAAAACCCAGTTACTTATCACCACACAAGTTGAGAGGTTCTTTGTTTTCAGTGTGATGCTTGAATGATGTCTTAGTGCTGGATAAAGGATCATGCCTGCTCAGCATCCCACTGCCAGCCCTATTCTTCCATTATTTCTCATTGCAGGATGCACCTCTTTGCCCACTCAATAAAAACAGAAAGCTGGAACCACTCTTCTTTCTGGAACTGAGTCTTAGATAAGACAAAACACTGAACTTGAACACAAGTCACAGAATGTTAATTACCAGTCTTCACACCACAATTAACCTTAAGAAAGCAAAAAGATTGCATTGCTCTAGGTAAAGAATAGAGGTCCATCCTAATTCCTCAGTGCAGGAAGCAAACAGAAGTCACACAGGTGCTTCTTTGAAGGCTTCCCTTTACTAGCAGCAAATTCTTTCCTGCTCCTGGGAAGCATTTTTGGAGAAGAATAATGGGATGTCCACTTGCAGAAGTCAGCACATGCCAGGGCACTCTGCTTTGCTGTCTGGAATTCAGTAACTAAACCTTACCTTCTAACTCCTTGTTACAGAAAGCACACCCACATTCACTAATCCATCTTAGCCAGAAAACAGAGCAGCAGCCTGTGGGTTGCTGAGGTAGCTGGCTGTTCTCAGGGGTAAAAGCTGCTTTCTCTTCAACAGAACAGGTTTAAAGGAGTGAAACACCACACAAGTGATAGGTGAGGGGTGATCACACAGCCAATCCCCCTGCTCTAGCAAAGCAGCAGGCACTGGTGTTTGAGGAAAGCCTCTGGAGCACAAATTCCCCTAGATAAATTAGTTGCTAGCTCACCTATGCTGTGAAAGTTAAGACCATGAAGTACTTTCACACAAAGTCCTGTCTAGTTCTGTACAAATACTTCCCAAAGTGCTCTTCCAATAAAGAAACCCTTTCCAATCATAATGTGTTTATTTGATGACTAGCCAACTAAGCTACACAAGAATCATAAGACTGATGTGGAAGGACAGCAGCTTTCATCCAGAAGGTAAAATGGAATTTATTCTCTGCTCAGCTTAATCTAGAAGGTAAAATGGAATTTACTCTCTGCTCAGCTTCATCCAGAAAGTAAAATGCAATTTACTCTCTGCTCAGCTAATTGGTGCATCATTGAATTTCCCCCATGTGAGCACCTTGCTGCTTAGATATACAGTGCAGGCATGTCTAAAATGCAAACACTGGGAGTATTATTAAAATAAGAGTGTCCCCTAGACAGTGACACAAATCCAGGCCTTCTCTCTGCCTGTGAAGCTGTGCTCTGCAGATGCTGGTTTGCAGTGATCAATCTGGGGATGCTATTATCACAGCTAACAAAAGCAGCTGCTCCTTGGCTCTGAGCAAGTGCAAAGGAGGAGTGGTGGTTAAATACAGCCAGTAACACATACACCCTTTTTTCTTGTAATACCACACAGTTCTCAGGCAGTTCACACACCTGAAAGACCAATATAACTAGTCATGAGAATTATTTTAGCTTTTTCTGATGGTCTTTAAAATAACATGGACTGATTTTTCAATTTATTTTGTTTTTAAAGTGCTTTTCTCCCACTCTCTGCTGGTATTGAAAAGCACCTTTCACATGGAGCCAATGGCAGCCTCAACTATCAGTTTCACACCCCATTTTCCTCCTCTCTCCTCCATCTCTGTTGAGGCAGTTTCTCTGCTGCTGAGATACAAGGAAAAAAACATGTGAGAACACACCACCTCAGAGTGCAAAACAAGCACTAGGTAAGCACTGGCAAGAGTGAAACCTGTGGCACACAGCTCTTCTGAGTATGGAAAATAAGCCAGAATGGCAAGAGCTTCCCCTTGGATCTCTTAGGGCAGCAGTTCTCCATGTTACAGCTGACACAGCAACATAATCCCTTTCCCAAGTTGGCATCATCCTTTAAGTAACATCTCGTGTGAAACATGACAATTCAGACCTGGGAAAGAACAGACATAACCAACACCTGAATTTATCTACAGATGGGCTACAACTCAAAGGCACTTCAGTATCATTTCTCTGCTCTGGTTACAAGAGGATTCCTTCTGCTGTTGTTCTTCAAAGGGCAGCTCCTGTTTCTGTTAAGCCTGAGTGTCCATGAATGCAATAAACAGAGTAACACCACCTAATCAACTATCAAATCTTATTAATTAGCAGACACAAGAGAAGCCTAACTGCATGCCTACTTTCACCAGGGCTCTGGTGTTGGATTAAGACTAGATGGGCTCAACACATGCTTCACAAAAGGAAGATTCTCTTTTTCCAAAGGCAGTATCCATAGCAGAGAACTGAATGGGGAAGAAAGAGATTTAAGCCCAGGTCATATTGACATCTAAATGACAGCATTTAAAATCAGTAAGTCTTCTTTATAAGAAAATAAGTGGGAAATCAAATATAGTTTTTACTCACCTGTACTACTTCTACTCCTCTTTTCCTAGAAAAGAAAAGAAAAAAAAAAAAAGGAATGGTTAATGTCAGAAATGTGGGTAAAATATGAAGAAAAAAAAAAAAAAGCAAACCACTCATGGAAAAGAGCTGCTTCATCCTAGAATGCAAACAAGAAAAGTCTGCACTAATTAATTTGATTCATATTCAGGAAAGCACTTGTTTCATTTCATTCTCTGCCTAGAAAGCACTTCAGCAGCTTCTGAATCCTGGCCTCAGAAGTAACCCAAGATACCCACTAACCAGCTGCACTGCTGGGGCCCCAGGTGAGCTGAGCTAGGAGTGGATGATGTTAGGGAAGCAACATCTCCATTTTAGCCAGTACTACTTTTGCTTTTCATTTCTCATCTGCCCTCAGAGCATGAGAATTGCTCCACTGCACACTCCACATGCTTGACAGATCTTGGGATTTTCATCCACAGATACACATGTGAATGTCAGGGAGAATGAACACAGCACCTTGCTGCCATTTACCCTCTTATTTCCAGCCCTGTTCTGTCCCTGTCACCTCAGTACACACAGTGTCCCCCTGAGCACAGCCAGTGACCTTCACCAGACCAATGCTCCATGGTTTAGACACGTCCTCAGATTTCAGTCCAGAGGTTTCTGGTCAGTCTGGCTCCTGCAGGAGCTGAGTTCAAGTACCTGGGGTTCATTAGAAACCCCTGAACACCACTTCGGCCATAAGTGGAACAGCCCTAGGGATCCTGAAATGGCAAAGATAAAAGGCTGGAGATGCCCACTGAGTAAACACCACAGTGTGGAGAACTGCAACTCACAGAGGCAATTTAGGCAGCTCTGCAGAGACACTTGTCACTCTGAGAATTGAGATGCAGGTCCGTGCGGGCAGGCAATGCTCACTCACTGCCTTTGACCAGTTACCAAGCAAAACAAACCCCTTCTGCTCTAGTCTTGAGAGCAGAGCTGAATCCCTGGCACAAAGCCCAGCTATCCCAGCTCCGTGACACCCTCCCCATGCATGCCAGCTATTTCAAGACGTTAGAACCTTCTCCTCGTTTGGAGCATCTAGGAAATTTAAAAACCAAAAGCCTCAGAAGACAGGAATCTCTCTCCTTCATTCCCACTAACCCCATGTGTGGGAATCAAAGACCCTTTTTGGGAAGGGCACAGAGCAGAGCCCTAACTCTGCCCTCAGTGCTTTCTATCCAAGAGCATCCGTGTTGTCCACAGCCACAACTGCTGCTCGCTGCTGAATACACAATGGCTCCTCCAGTTTTCTGCCCAGTATAGTAAGTCTTTCTTTGGGGAGGCCATCACAGAGATGCCCAAAGGGACAGGCTATCCATCAGCATCCACGGCACAAATTGCTCTCTCCTTCCACTTTGCCAGTCTGGAGTTTCTCTGGCCTAGAAGCAGCACGCACTGCGCAGCCACCACAGAGAGCTTGTCGCTGCTCAGCAGGAAAATTAAAAAGAAAATTAAATCAAGCACCTCTTGCAGAGAAATTCAAAGCCCTCTTGCAGATAACAGCAGCATGTAAGCAGAGAGTGATTAATACAGTGCCAGTGTGGCGTGGGAAGCACTGCTGCAGACCAGCACCTGAGGCTGGCTACACGTGTTCCAACTGAGCTTCAAGAAAAAAAAGATGAAGCTCATAGAGCAAGAATGAAGAGCCAAATGGTTGAAACCATGATTTTTCACACAGCTAAGCAAGATAAATACGAAAACATTAGGTGGGGAATGTTTTTCTGTAAATTAGGGCAGCAGCTTACTAAGAAGCATTCCAAGTATTGTAAGCTAAATTTAAAATAACCAAACCCACTACATTTTTTCTGTGTCTGCCCTGGAGTAAACAGAACAACTTGAAACTGCCATTGAAACACACCAGGCTTCAGGCAGAACTGCTCCAGAGCCCCTGGAAGAATAGAAGCTGGTGGCAAAGGCCAAGCTTCTTGCCATGCTGCGTGCACACTGAATAAGCTTTGCTGCACAGAGAAGAAAAATACTCCCAAGCTGGTTGCCAAACCCACTTGAGAAAGAGTCAGCCCAAAGGTTTTCTATAATCCTCCCTAAAATGGACTGTGCAAATGTAATGGGACTTGCTGAAATGGGCCTGCACTGCCCCAGCAGCAGGGAGGAAGGCAGAGCAGCTTACAAGTGGGGAGAGAAGGGGTGTCTGCAGTTGGGAATGATCTCACACTTGCTTCAAAAGCTGCAGGAAGGAGGCATCAACAGGGCTTGGGGACAAGGAGGGAAAGAAATCTGATCCTACACATGAGACACAAGACCCTCAAAACACAAGCAGAAAGAAAGAAGCAAGCTGCAGGCCACAAGCAATTCCCCAACAAGGGGTTGTCTGTGCAGAACACTTGCTGCCCAGGGGGGTTGTGGAGTCTCCATCTCTGGAGACACTCAAGACCTGTCTGGATCTGTTCCTGGGTGACTTGG
>JANHGL010007808.1:41047-105070 GCA_024611195.1 Ceyx melanurus | reverse complement strand
GCGAGTTGTCTCCGGCCCAGGCAGCAGCTGCCGGCAGCTCGCAGGCTCCCAACTCCCCGCAGCTGATGATGCGGGCGGCCCGGGCAGCGTGACACCGGCCCAGCTACATTTCACGCGTCTGTTGCGACCGAAAACTTGATACTGGTTTTCTGTACAAACATTTTGAGTTTGTTTTCACCTGTACGGATTGGTTTCAGGGAACACTCCGGAGAATATAGCTCCATTTTCACCACGTCAGTACGGAAATGTATTTAACAAACGCGGCGCGGTCCAAACCCTACCAGGTTTGTATAGCTAGAAATAGACGGTGACAAGTCTGGGGTCCGCGGGTCTTCCCCTTCAACTCACAACTCGCAGCCCTTATTCAGCCCGGTCATCTGCTGCCTCCGACCTCACAAGGCTTGAGGATCGGGCTCAACAGCACCATTCCACCCAGCTCTGGCTTCTAATCCAGACATTTCATTCCCCCTTTAATGATCCTTCTTCCTCCCCTTTACAAGCGATACAACGGCACTCTAAAAAGCATGATAGTGGCCTCAAGTTATATATCCTTAATACCCATTTTTAATTAGATTCCTCCTTATCCCCAGCTGAAGTGGCTTTTCCTTCCCCCTTTATTCAGGCTACTTAATCCTAACAGTCCTTGAGCATATTTGATGTTAAATGTATCGTTTTACATTGAGCAGTTTTCATCTGGTACTTTGAACAACTCCTGTTTCCCAGTGATACTAGTTTGCAAGCATTGAATATGTATTTCAGCACAAGAGTGCAACCACCATAAATAATAATTTTCTTTCAAGAAGTTATCACAAGCTAAAAAGGAGGAGGACTTTATCCCAAAGATTAAAGTCTAATAGTTAAAAGCAGCAGTGTAAAAAACGAACAAACCCACAGGCTTTTCTAGATCTCGGGTATTTCAATACTTCTAATATACTATTGGCCTCCATTAGAAAACAGGGAAGGCCGAAAATGCTCCATTTTTTTCTGTTTGCACACTCTTCAACCCTACCACCTTCAAAAAAGACCAGCTTACCCCAAAACGCATGGTACATTTCAACTTAGTTATTTGGTAATTGCAAGAAAAGCAGGTTTTTGCTAAACATGAAGTCAGCCATTGTCACCCTCAGCTGATTCCTGCCATGAACTGGCAGATGTAAAGCACTTGTGAAAAAAATACCAGATCAATGTGTGTTTTATTCCTTTCCTGCTTCATAATTTCAAGAGTCTGGACGACTCCCTTTGCAAACAGGTATTTTTAAATGCTTGGCTTACTCATTTCACACATTGACAATAAAATAAAAAAAGTTTCCTAACCCCCAACACATTTGTACAGCAATTAAAGTCAACTACAATTAACACAACCTGTTGGAATGAATCACGATACCTGATGTCAGTTTACTTTTTTAAAGCAGAAATCTGGTCTTTGCGATCAAAACATTTATGTGTTTGAGAAATATCTCAACTCTCATTATCTTGAAATTTATAAATGCACTGCATGGTGCGTAGGCTGGCTTGCCCACAGCAAATTCAGTAGTGATTTATGCAGTGGAATTGATTAAAACACAAGCCTGCAAGTTTTTCACTCTCAAGCTTTCTCTCCCCACCACTTCCCCTCTCTTCTCTCAGCTCCTAACATTTGTTTCAGGAAGGTATTTGCCAAAGTTCCACTGTAAAATGGTATTTTCTAATATCAAGTCATGTTGCATCAGTCAAGTTCTATTATGTCACTTCAAACATACCAAGTGATGTTACCTCCCTGACAGAACTTAACACGATGTCACCACACATTGAGTCAAAAATGTTAGTGCTGTTATTTTTTCAGCCTGCCCCTTCACCCTCCACGATACCTGTACAGTCCCCAGACCAGCATTCTTGCACCTCTGCTGCTGCTTTTGGCATCACGGAACACACTTGCCTGAGGCAGCTTCTTCACTCACAAAGCTGTCTAGTGGGTATCAGACCTTGCAGGTGACACTGGTGGCACATGAGGGCCAACGGGCATCCCTAAGGTCCTGTTACACCCCCAACCTGGAGCTGGAAGAGCGGGCAGGTGCCTCTTGAGGCCATGGCCATGGTCCAGCTTGCCAAGGAGCCTTCAGGGATGCAACAGCGAGGAGCATATTGCTGCCTCTACCTACTAGGCATCAAGTATCCTCTTTGGGATGTGCCGGGAGTGCCAGGGCAAAGGGCGGGATGTGTTGGAAATGCTGCCTTCTGTGCAGTAGCTGTGAATACCCCCACTGCTGCCAGAGACCTTGAAAGAAGAACACCTCTTAAAAACAAGGGAGGATTGGATATGAGCCACAACGTCAGGATTTTGAGGTGGTAGAAATCAGACAAGCCTCTGGGAAGAGCCATTTAGGAGTGTAAAACAGACCCATTTTTATTAACAAGCTCATTCAAGCTTGATTTCAAAAGAAATTGGTTTAGTTAGCAAAAGCTTCCACTTCAGTCCATTTGTAACCCACACAGGTCCAGAATCCCCTTTTAACATTCACAGATGAGTGGGCAAGTGGAGCCCATTTGAATCAGGCAGCAATGTACAAAGGTAAAATAACCTCTTCATAAAAAAAGAAAGAAAAAAAAAAAAGTTTCTTCTCACAATCTCACCTCCTGTTGCCAATTTCTTCAGCACACTTTTAAAAGCGAGCATCATTTCTCCTCCACCACAACTACTCCATAGACAGCACAGGAGATTCCCGGGCATTACCACAGCTTGTTGCTCTGATCTCCAAATCCCCCTCATCGGGGGTTTGTTTCCTACTTTACTCCTATTTAAGTGCACCCTGCACTAATTTCCCCTTTACCTCTCCCACCGCCACCATTATTTCCTTTCATACAGCCGCTCCTGAGATCTCCTGGAAGGAGGCTGTTGAGAACTGTCTGGATAATCAATGGTTCTAGTTTCATTTCCTTACACCACCATCATGCGGCCCTGAGCTCCTTGTTTTTAATGAGTATGTCTGCGAGACTTAAAAGAACCCAAATACCCCTATTAGGAATCCCTCCTCAGATCTCCCTTTTTCCTCCCAGCTCACCTGTGCCTCTCGCTTCAGCGACGGAGGCAGCATCCTGCTGTTAGCCTGTCAATCAGGCTGAAACGGATACAGGTTGGCAGGCACCCTCTCACAGAGAGTCCCTGGGATTAAGACATTACCCAGTTATTGTTATTATTAAGAGGTATTAATGAAGACATTCAAAGCCTTTCCTCCAACAGGCAGGCAAAATTCAGGGCACTCTCACAATGCGAGCCACCCTCGAAAGTGAGGTCAGAGAGACACACAAACCTCGTTCCACATGCCAGGAAGAAATTACCCCTGCTTAATTCCTCTGTCATTACTTAACCCTTTTACCCTTGCGCACGGGGGGTGAGAAAACTCTTTCTGTCCTCTCCCGCTGACCGGTTAGGTAAGTTAATTCCCTCTCCTCCAACACACACACTCTCGACTGGAGCGTTACAGAACCCATTAATAACCCAACGCTACATCCATTTACTTCAGGGGGCTTGGAGAAACGGGAGGAAGAAAAGACGCTGGGAGAGGGATTCTCGGCCCAGAGGCACGTGATGAGTTAGCAGCAGGCTCCCTCCCCACGCACCTCTTTGGGGCAGCGAGCATTTGACCTTCTAGTTGGCAGTGCGTGGGCCCCCTCCCACACAGCCGGATCGCACAAGCCAGCCCGTGATGTCTCTCCGTGCCCCATCTGACTCGGCGGTGTCGTGGCAGGCGACTCTCACCTTACTGATGCAGAAACTCCAGATCAAAAGAAAAGGGGAGGGCGGAGGGAGAAGAGGTAAAGAAACAGGGGGAAAACGGCAAAGGAAAGCATCACCCGCTTGCCTCTTTAGCCCGGTATCCACTTGCCCCGGTTGCAGCCCCCCGCCAGCCCGCCAGAGCCACATTTCATGGCCATTTAAGCAATCCCGTAAGGCAGCGCTGCCCGCACGGGGAACGCGGGGCGGCATCTCGGCACGGCACCGCCTCGGATGCCACCGAAGTTGGTCCGGCGGTGACACACGCTAAGGCCACCAACCCTGCCGGCGAAGGCCACCAGCCCTGCCGGCGGGCCGGATGACAGGGCTGCGGGCGTCAGACGCCTCCCCGCCGGCCGCAGCGCCCGCCGGGGCCAGCGCACACCGCCGGCGCTCTCCCCAGCGCGGTCACCGCCGCACGGCGGGCAGCGGGCGCGGCCGGGAGGAGAGACCCCGCACCGCCCGGCCTCGGGACCGCGGCAGCACTCATAGGGAGCGGCCCCGGGCGCGGGGCAGTGGCCGCCCCTTGGCACGGGTTCGCTCCGGAGCCCGAGGCGGCCGGGGCACCGACGCCTCCGAGCTGTGAGAAGACGAGAGCGCGTCTGCCAGAAACCCCGCATCGGCGGAGCTCCCGTTGCCGGGAACGCGGGATTTAACTCCTGGGCGTGGGGAGCCTGCGGCCCCTTTCCCCGGGCTGCGGGAGGGTCGCTGCCTGCCCAGCTCCCGCTCCGCTTGTCGCCGGCGAGCGAGCGGCACATTGTGCTGCGAGGCGGCCGGTGCATGCGCAACGGGTGAGCTGCCGCCGTGGAGGTGGGGAGCGAGGACCACATCGCTGCCTCCCGGCTCCGAGCTGCCAGTTGCTGGTTGCCAAGCAGTTATCATTGTTTCTGTGACGATTGCAGAGGCTGTTGCTAATTGAAGAAGCCCCCACAGCATCCTTCTCTCTGCTCCTGCTTCTGCTTTTATTTTAGAGGCTCAAGGGGAAAGACAGCTAGACTAGTGCTTTTTTACATTGCTTTTTTATTTATTTCTTTTTCTGGGGGTGGGAAATTTCTCAGCTGATGATTAAGTGATGGACTAGTTACTCATCCTTATCCCTTTAGTCTTTGTGTGTGTGCGCGTGTATGTCACAACACACACAGACAAGCTTACACACGCGCACACACACACACACAGTAAAATCCTTTTTGCCACTGCAGTGGGCACAAATAGGTGAGCATGACTACAGCCAAGGAGCAAAATGCATCAGGGAAACAAGCCCAACAACAAGATCAGGTAATGCTTTTTTTCTCAATTTCAAATAAATACAGATTTGCATTGTCTAGTTTTGTGTTTCTTGTATGATTTTTAAATTTTTTTTATTTTTTTTTTTATCTTGGTGTGCGTTCCTAAAATTGTCAACTGAGTCAACAGTCAGTGGCAGGAAGAAAGTATTGTGTAGCTGGGTTCAAGGTCTGCTTTCTTGGTGTGTGTGGAGGCTGGGGGGGATGAAGATGAAATTGTGCTATTTTTAACATCCTACACCTCTTGCTGAAGGCTATAGAGATTTGTTCTGTAACTTGTTCTTTATGTGCATGTGGGGGGGGGGGGGATGATGTTGGGACAGAGGCCCCTTCTCACTGGATTAAGGGGGTAAAGCTTTTTCACAGCTCCTCTGTGGACAGATAAAAAAATTGCAAAAGTGGGTTTCAGTCTCTTACTTTGTTGTGCACTTTCAAGGATTTATTTTTTTTTTGTCTGACATTTTTTTTGAGAGACAGTTCAGAGTACAGCCTGTGCTCAGGCTGTGAGCTGTGATGGTGGAGGGGGACAAAAAGCAGCTGTAAGTAGGTGTAACTCCCATTGACTTTGGGGAATATTGCAGTGCTTACACCATATCTGAACTTGATTCATTTATTTCTCTTGGTCAGTGCTTTATGTGTTTCTATAGAGGTAGAAAGTTAAAGACATGATTTTCTCTCTCATGACTGGTTTTTTTAGAGGGTATTTCTATGTGACTGCACTTACCAGGTCAGGATGAAGTCAAAACTTTCCCTGTCAAAAAAAGCAGTGGGTAGCAGAAAAAGAGGACACATCCTCAGCTGTAAAGACTGGGCATAGTTAAAAAGTGGTGGCATAAGGGAAAGTCTAGTTGTGATCTCTGAGCTCCAGCTCAGGATGGCAAAGGCTTGTGGGCTCCTGGTGCACTGGCAGATCAGCAGCTCCATCCTCCTTGGCACCAGCTTCCCCTCTCTGTGCTCGGCCCCGTGCCTGGGGGAACCGCGGAGAAGCCCATACGCTCCAGTTCTTCAATTTTCATCCTCTCCTTAAGACATTGGAAGTTCACCGTTTTAATCTTAGGTTAGGACGGCACGGGAGGATAATTTAAACAGTTCTCTCAGGGCACAAATTAATTCTTAAAATAGTTCTTCCTGGCTTGATAGGCTGAGAGCCTCACATGTTGTTTTTCTTTCTTTTGCTTGGTGTTTTATTTTAGTGACCTGGGAAAGGGAAAAACATGGGAAGACATTAGGCAACCACAAGTCGCATCATATAATCTGCATTTTCAGGGTGACATTTTACTACTGGCCAAAACAGGCTCAATGGTTCTGTGAAAACAATAACTTTGATAATCAGGGTAAAGAAACTGTGCTTTCCTCTAACCTTTTATCTGTCAGGCTTCTCTGCTTTTCTGAGCATTGCTTTTTGAACATGTATTTTTGCTACTGTTTGCTGCAAATTAAAATGAGTCTATCTGTGTTTCTGGGAGGGAGGGGTGGTCTAAGTGCCTTTCCTGAACAAAGAGAGCTGTGGAGCTGTCCCCTCCTCATCCCTAAAGCTGTGCAAAAGTGTCACGTTTTCTAAGTCGAGAAGTGTGTCGGTTGCCTTTTATAGAGGAGCAGCATTTTTGTTCCAAGTAGTGTTACCTGCTTAATGCCATTTTCCTACTGTCATGACATGTCTTTGCTACTTTACTCTTTCCATATGAAGTACAAAATGCCCAGAATAGGTTTTTAGTATTATGCAGAATGTTGATTTAATATATTCTGTATCTGATGGAGTTGCAATTATTCCCATATGGTACACTTAAATATTCTTAAAGTATATGTTCTATCAGCTCTGCTGTAGTGTAAGCATCAAATAGAAACATCAAGCATATATAAATGTCAATGGTATTGATGAATATTAATGTTAGAGTCTGTAAGTAACTTTTCTCAGTCCCATAATAATTATTTTGTTTGTTTTCACAATGCATTATCAGTAAAATGGCTTGATAGTGGAGGGTCGAATCCAATCTGAGTCCATTGATTTTAGTGCACTTTTATCTTCCAACACCAGAAGCAGATCTAAACCTTTATTTTGTTAGAAACAGTTCAGAACTGTAAAAAGGTTCTATCCAAATTGCTTTTCCATTCTGAAATTCTGTTTCCAGGTTTGTGCATATCAAGAGTTGATGAGATTTTTATTTTTATTTTTTTTTTCTTAAAATTGATTAAGAAACTGAAAATTGTATCTTGGAGAGAACTGAAGGCAAAGTGCTGGTCTATCTGTGGGGGACTGAGTCTTTCTCAGAAGCAGCTGCTGCTGTCGTAAGAGATTGTGACTTCTCTGTGTTCCTTGCTGTGACATATCTGGATCCAGAGGCAGGCAAGTGACACGGCTTAAATCTATGCTGTGTCCTACCATGCTAACCCAAACAGAAGCTCTGCACAAAAATACACTGTAGGAACAGGGTGGAGAAAGTTTGAAAATATCTACAGAAGCTTTGTAGCACAAATTTAAAAATCTAATTCAGACCCTTGTGTCTCTATGCAAATGAAGGCACGTTCTGTCTTGAGACTTGTAAAAATTATAATAATTAGAAAATGATTGGGATGTGGAGATAAGCAATACATTGCCTTACCTGCTTGAAGCCAGGGAATAAGCATCTCTTTCTTCCTTTTGTTAATTAACAGTGGTCCTATATGGTTTCTTCCTGATAAGCAGTGTTGCTCACCTCCATGCCAGTTAAACTATTCAGAATTTTAATCATCTATCTCCTTGCTTATCTGTTTCATGAGTCTGAACCTAAAGCCCTTTGGGCATTGTGTACAGAAGGCATTCTGTAAGTGATATGTAATGCTATCTCTTACTGTCAAGTTGTGATTGCTTGATGTAAGTTGAATGTGGTGTCTTTTGACACACCTGTGGTTTCTCATGCAAACGGTTGGAGTTGGGTACCATGCAGTGTAAAATGATTACAGTTGTCTTTCTGCTAGACTCAGTGGTCACAAGCCCTTAGAAAAGCTTTCAGACACTAAGAAACTTGAGACCTGGCTCAAAAGAACCAGTGAATCTTGTTCTCTGTCTTGCCAATTGCTGGCTTGGGGTGTTAATATGCCATTAAAACCACTTTTCTGTTAAAAATGTAGAAGAAAATAGGAACAACGGGTCAAGTACTCAGTCACTGTGCTTTAGTAATTTACACTGGCTGAAGATCTTTGTGTTTTAACATAAGCCTGTAACTTTATCTTAGTTTAGCCCAATTCTTGTTAACTTTTAATGGCCTTTGGAATGCAAATAGCTGTAGTCATATATTAAAATAAGGAGGCAGATTTTTTTATGAAAGTGTGGTAAGAGGCATAATACTAAAATGATACTTTTAAGTATTTTTAAAAATAAGTCAGTACATCAAGGATGGCAGGATCACATTCTCAAAGAACACCTTTTCTAAAACATATTTAAAGGACTCATTGGTTAATTGGATAATTGAACACTCAGAATAAATGATTGCTCCTGTTTCTTTTGCTGTATAAAGATGAACTGTCATGGGCTTACAAGGAGTAAGGTATTGCTCTGAAATGTGCACATGTCCTAGACAAGGTTGTTAGTGATTGTTTGCATTCTGCTCCATGTAAAAGACTAAAATGTAAGTAAGGAGGCAAAACATCTTGAGGGCTGACTTTTATTGAAGTGGGCTCTGTGAAGGAGTGGAGTCAGATCAATAGAACAGTTCTGCCTATTAGCTGTCATTAAGGTAATCAATTTTGAATTTTACAGAACAGATGGAATTCCAAATAATAAGTGACTTCAAGTGGAGAGAGAGCACACATTTAACTTGGAAAACCTAGGCCAGACTCAGGAATACAATGATGGAAAGATAAATATTTCATGCTCCTAATGTTCCCTTGCTGCTTTGTACTTCACAGAAATAGCCTGTAGTATCTTGAAGAGTGAGTACAGTTGGAGTATCTAATATACTGTGCTGAAATGTGCCTCCATTTGAGTAAATTTTGCCAAATAAGAAAAAAAAAGGGTGCACTTGAGGAGCATTATGCAGACTTTTCTCCTACATAGGTAAGATTTAGGTAATTTTGGGATTCCTGTAGCAAGGGATGCCAATCCCTGTGTGCTTTGCTTACGTCAAGGTCATATATATGCTCAACCATTGGGAGCTGAGTCCTATGCTGTTACTTCACTACCAGAGTACAACAAACTAAAAAAATACGGATGTGCTTACTTTGAGAAGTAGCGTGGCCCCACCTCATGAGGGTGAAAGAGATGGTATCGAGGTCTCATGTACACATTTTAGATAGGGGGTTATTTCAGGCTAATTCCAGACTGGTCTAAATGTCATTAGTGACTGGATAGCATCTTCTCATGTAGCTTCATTCAAAAAGAAACCGGTTTGTGTTCTCCAAGGCCACTATAAAATGTGAGTTAAGAGTGTGGCAGATGGGTACTACTGACAGATTGAGTCAGTCATGCAGTTCTGAAGAGCTACATGTGCCCCACATCTTTAGTAGGGATGGGGAGGATGCAGTTAAATGAAGGTAACTTCATGTGGGCTATGTTCCTGTATCTGAAGATATTCTTGTGTTCTTTTTCTTTTTATCCTGTGAGGTGTGACTTAAAGTCATTCCAGATTTGTTTTTCTCACATGGTTGCTGTCCAGAAAATCATTTGAGTGGCAAATGTCTCGGTTAGTTCAATGTGCTTCACCTGAAAGACTGCAATAGTCATGATTCTCTGTGTTACTAAAGCCTCCTTACCTCATATGATCAATACAAATTGGCTCCAAGGAGTGCAGAATCCCTTCATGATGAAAGCAGTTTGTAGCGTACAACAGCTTCAGGCATGTGTTATAAGTTGTGAATTTTATTTGTTGAAATAGGGAAGGGACTTTTCCCTTATATTTGTCAATTGCTGTCTCTGGTGTATGCCAGCCCACTACTGAATCCTCTGTGTTTCCATAGTGAGATTAGACTTTACACATTATAACTTTATGTTCAGAGGAGATTGAGCTGTGAATGTGTTACAAAAAAACCCTGATTTATGGTGCCATTAGCTGGCACAATCAGGCTGCCCACTGCAGCACCCCAGTGACATAAAATCCGTGCAGAGGAATTGAAGAGCATTGTGTCATGCCTCTGCAGTACCCACATTGAACAGTGGGCTGAAAGGAGCTTGGCCTGGAGCTGTTGAACAGGTGGGAGTGAGTCTCCCAGGAGATGAGCTAATTTAGCGTATTATCTCAGTGACTTGGGAGAGCAGAGCTCCTACAGGCTTGGCTGGAGCTGAAAAGTGTTGTATCCCAAAGGTGAGTCCCTGCTTGGGAGAATCCCTCATTCTCGCTGACTTGCAGCTGTATTCTGGCTCTGGTACTACAGCACAAACCAGGGAGCAATATCCATTGCTGAAAAGTGTCTGACAAAGAGAAGGGAAAGAAGAGAAACCAGACTCAGACTTGCACGGAAAACAAAGGCGTTTTAGCAGTTTAATGGAACTGCTTAGTTAGTTGTTTAAGTGCATGATTATTATTTTTTTTAATACAATTGTTCAAGAGAGACAAAACTTTTTTTTTTCTTGGTAACGACTGTAAATTGCATATCTTACTGTAAACACAACACAGGCTTTCTCCAGGAAGTCATAGAGAACATTTGTGTTTCATGCTGTTAATAGGATCTGATCTATTTATTGAGAGAATAAATTTCTGTAATAGAGCTCCTGAGAACACTGTATCCAAGAATATGAAATTGCATCATACTGGCAGTCTTTTCAAGCTGTTAATTTGCCGTGAGGAATGGAGGCAGCTAAGCAATGGGGAGGAAGAGACGGTGATGGAAAGGGGCATGGTTGGTGTAAAACTCAATTCTCAAAAGAAGGAAGCTGTAGAAAGCTTTTCTGGTGTTCAGTACTGAAAGGGAAGTGCTTCTGGAAGGCTTCACGTATGTTAAAACCACATTACTGTTGGTGAGCTGCTGAGCACACAGCTTCTAAGTGTTGGTAGGATGCTCTCTGAGATTGTGTATGCTTTATGGGCTGGCTATAACTTGACTGGTCAAGTGGGATGTGCTCTGCCACTTGTCCTTGGGACAATGTTGGTTGACTGCTGCTCCCTCCATTCCTAGCAGAGATACTTTGTTCTGCATTCTTTCTCACTGTCATTTCTTAAGTCTTTCTTCTGCTGTTGAGTCAAGACAGAATATTTTTTCTCTGAAGTTCCCCAGTTATCTAGGGATCATGAGAGTGTATTTGAACCCCACAAGAAAAAAAATCTTGGATTTTTTTGTATGAAAGTCTTAGAGCATCTGATGCTTATGTCCAGTTGTGGTCCTTTAGCAGTGCTATGCATTACTGAAGTCATTTAATGAGCACTGTTTTTACCTGCTTTCAGTTCTTAAGCCTTTAATGCTGCTTCTGTGTGATGTTTATCATGCATTAAGTTGTGGTGAATCATTGTCACTTTATGAGAGAAGGTAGCACTTATAAAATTGAATAGAGTACAGTAATATCTATTGCTTATGTAGTTTATTCTGTACATTTTGCATTGTTCTTTTGTCCTTCCTTCCTTCCTTCCTTTCATCCTTTTTTGGATTCTGTGATTCTCTGATTCTTAAGTGGGATTTAAATGAAATAGATTCAGAGAGGATTGTGCCAGCAGCAAAAGAACAGGAAAGCTGAGTGCACCCCTTCTCCAAAGTGCTGTTGCAGATGTGGAGAACTAACTGCAGAAGTGAGAGGAACTTGGTGCTTCTTGTGTTGCAAACTTCCACTATGGCTTTGAGCAAGAGACTTAGGTCCTCAGTGCAGTCCATTGTCACCTTAAATTGGGAAAAATAAAACCAAAACCTGGGGGTCTCCTTAGTATAAGTACATAAAATATGAAATTCTGAGATACTATGACAACTCAGGCTGCACTAATACCTGAGAGATCAGAGAGGTGTACTCCTTGATGTTTATAGAGTGTAGGAAAAGGGTCATAGGAGAAAACCTGAAAGTGAAAACTCATTCTGAAGACTTAGATATGAATAAGAATTTCAGCAGAAAATGATCAAGATAAAGGTAAATCCTGTCAGGACTTCACATACTTATAAGCAAACTTGCAAATGAGAGAGAGATAATGCATACAATATTGGGATTTTATCTGATTCTAAGATTTTGGGGACTTGAAGCAATTTTATAGTTTGAGGTAGGACAGAGATGCATCTTTCAGCTCCCTGTTGCATAATGCAAAAAGACTTTTTCTGAGAAAGAGTAATTCATTTTTTTTTCAGTAGGAATACTGCAGAGTAATTAGGAGCCATGGAGATTAAATGGAAAAGTAAATGGGGAGATGATGAGCAAGGGATATGTGTGGCCAAGGGTAAAAAATAAAACCTTTCAGAAGTGAAATCTAGATGCTGAAGTTCAGTACTGAGGAGGTTGATGGAGAATATCTTCCTGAAAGTCAGGATGAGGCTCTGAGCCAAGGCTAAAAGCTAGAGCCTGGCACATGTAGAGAGAAAGCCTTGACAAAAGTTGTGGAAGTTGTAGAGACAGTTCTTGAGTGTGATGGAAGTGCAGAGGACGTGGCTACTTCCAACCACCTTTGGTGAAAATCCTTCACACATAAGGAAAATGAGAGGAGAAGATGAGTGGGCTGGATAGTAGCTATTAACTATCTGGAGGAGTTATGGGAATTACAGCAGAAGTATGATTGGTTTTGGTGGTGAATGATGCTTGCAGAGGAGGAAGCTTCAGGTAGGCAGCTAGTTCATAACGAAACAGGGAGCACATGGCAACACTCTTCCTCATCCTACAGGGAGGTGGCTGCAGGAATAATGGTGCAGTGGAAAGAAGAAAATCAGCTGTGTCCGTGTTGTACAGGTTTATGGTTAGTGTGATAGTCCTCTAGTAGCTTTTTACCTGCCTTGAGGGAAGCAGTGAAGGTTTATTATTGCCAGATACCCCGTGTCTCCTCAGAAATGCCCTGCCTTCAAAATAAGTGCTTAAATAATGTATTAACTGAAGCCACTGATGTCTGTTCTGTCTCATGTGGGGTGTTGTGGGTGGGAAGAAGCAGCTGTCCTTGCCAGGGGAGAAGATTCTTAAAAGATGAAAGGAAGAGAAGGGTTCAAGTCCTTTTCTTGCCCAGAGAAAGAGCTCTGCTTCCCTCATTGTCCCTTGTTTTACCCATCCCTGGGTGCCCTGGCTGCCTGTGCCCTTACTGCGGCTGGAGTAAAGCTTTATTTTTTGAGACAACCTGTATGCTGTACGCATGATGTATGGCAACTGGCAAGTAAGGTATGGCTATTACTATTATATTTTTTTGTGAAGGAAACTGTAGGTGAAAAGTGCAGATAGACCATAATTTCTCAGAGTGGGATTTGTCCCAGTCTGCTGGACAACATCTGGTCACAGAGGCATAACGAGGACTCTATTTTGTGCTCTTGTCGTGTTAAATGGCCCTGCAGTGCCAGCATTGTTCCTGTGCCTCTGAGCTCAGCAGCCTTGGTGGAAAAGTCTGACAGAGGGACAGGGCAATCTCCGGGCATCTGTGTGAGTGAGGAGTGCTGCTGGGGGATGTTTCCCTGTCTCCATAACCACCTTAAAGCTGAATTGCAGATGATCATGTACAGGGAACTGGCTAGTTTCCTTAGAACTGCCATGTGCTGGGATGGAGAATTAGTCAGTGGGATCCTGATGGGTCACCAAGGGAGCCGGAGCATCTAGAGATCCACACTTGGTGTGTCCCACCAAGCTCTTTGGGAGTTGATGTTGCCCTGTGTGGGAGAGCCTCATGCCCTCACTCATTCTGCTTTTACAGACAAGAAGGCACAAGTCTAAGCTGAGTGGGTAATCAAGCCCCCGAGTATGTCTCTTGGTGAAGGAAGATGAGAGAGGCTGAAGCACTTAAGATCAGTTAAGCTGAACCTACCCGTGAAATGATTAAGTGAAAACCCATTAGAAAGGGGAAGAGGGAAAGTTTGAGTGGAGTAGTAGAAACAAGTAAATCTGAACACTGAATGTTGTTTTTGTTTTCTTTTTTTTTTGTAACCCTTCAGCTTGCATCCTTATCTTCGTCAGTCTAAAAACAAATGGCTGTTGCTTGTATTGCTTATAAAAACTAAGAGAGATAAAAGTAAAATTAAATTTTATATAAAGATTCACAATGCTTTGACTAAAGTAGTTTATATTACTGCTGAACTGCTGCTGAGCTTGAAATTGGAGAGATAATAAGCCTTCATCTGAAGCAATTAGTTTGCAGTTTTTGACTCCATTACCTTCACTTATGTCTGTAGCATTATAGTTACATGCAGGTATTTAAGGATTAGTTGTAGTATATTATTGTCAAATGTGAAATCACAATTTAGACATTAATTTATTGTTAATTTAGCATGTCACAGATACCATAATAAACATGCATTTGACTGGGGGTGAATGTTTACAGTAACATACTATGTGGAATGCATTTTGAGTCTTTAGTTTAATAATACAGTGTGACCAGCCTCTCAACTCTTTCTGTGTAGGGTTTAAAGGGGTCTCATACTTAATGTGGTTGTAGGAATTAATGTACATTAGGTTGTAACCATCCTTAAGTATGCTGACAGCCTTACAGTTTTATCTTTCTGTTTTCTTGGCCAGGAGTGAACAGGTTACTTTCAACTGCATATGCAGCATTTTGTGACTACTGGTAGAGAGAAACTCAAGGACACACAGGGAAAGCAAATTTCAACTCGGCCCATATTAAAACGAGACAGAGGAGGTACCAAGTTGTGATGGGTTTTGTACAAAACAGTCTATGGCAAAGCAGATTATATAGCTTGAAGGACATAGTAAGCAAAACCTTCAGGCTTTTTATTATTCTGAAATAATGGATAAAAAGATGAAATTGCTGAAGCTGGGGAAGGACTTTTTTTTTTTTTTTTTAACCTAACTTTCAGATTCTGTAGGTGCCATTGCACTGAGACAAGCATTAACTAGTCCTTGTAGCAGGAAATTTGTGTCTAAACTTTGTTTCTTCTACTTAAGAAACCCTGGCACTTCAGAGCTTAGAGAAATCTAATAATACCATCAACCTTCTCTTTTTTGTAATTTTCATGTTCCAATAACTTTGTTGTAAAAGTTAATTTACAAACATTGCTGAGAATGCTGATCCTTAGAATCTAACAAATATTCGAGATTAATCTTTGTGAGCTTAATCATTGGAGGCTTCAGTTGCATTAAATTGAATTCTTTTCCATGGCCTTTTCCTCATAAGGTATAATACATGGTTTTACATGGATTATAGCGATGCTTGACTTTCCTGTTGCAAGTCATGCTATAATTAGAAGTGTTATTCCAACAATCCAAGCTGAACCATCCAGATAAAACAAAGAGCAGTTCTGAATGCATGGGACAGAAAAATCCAAGGAGAAATTGATTGAAATAGCCCTGCAAAATACTTCTGACATCAGGTTCGTCCATTACTAAAACATATATTGATTAGGAAATGTTTTTACTTCCTTTGCTGAAGGCTTTCAGTTCTTTCTTATTCAAATAGGTGTCTCTTGGTAGGACTACCTGACTTCAGTTACTACTCATCTACTTAAAAAATGTTGCATTCTTAACTCATAATACTATTAAAATTATAGCAAATAAATAGATGTCTTCATTTGTTTGTTTTGGGGTTTTTTTTCCTCATTTACAACATGGTCTTTCCAATGCCCTTCTGGGAGATTAGGAGACTCTGTATCTATCTTTCCTTCAAATGTGTTAAGGAATTCAGTGTTCATACTGGGCTGCATGTTAACAGAGTATCCTTGTATAAAACAGAACTTGAAGCAATTCTGGAAAGTGCAAGTAACAGAAAGATGATGAAGAGGAAATGGTCAGAATGAGAATAAAATCTGTTGACTTCATCAAGCCTTGAGCTGGCCCCTATACTATCTTTCACTAGCCTGAAACCCCTTTTTTAGAAAACTGAGGCTTTAAATCCTCAAGAACAAACTTGTAAACAGCTTTCTTATGTTTCAAGTGGCTTTTATGATAGAAAAAGGTGATATTGAAAGTGCCTTCTCTCTACTGTTTTCTCAGAATGGGGAGAAGTGCTGCTTTCAGAAGTCATGTTTCTCTGAGGTCCTCAGACATGTGAACTCTGATGGAGCTCTTAATGAGAATGAACTTCAGGATAAGGACCACAATATAGTTCAGGCCCTGTTTACATGCTGGAACAGGTTGTAGACCTTGTTTCCTCATCATTTGTATTCGAAGTTTTATTCCAGCACCTTTTGGCTTCCATCCTCTTGCTTGTGAGGAAATACTGTCTGTGCTGCTCCTTTCCTGACCTTGAGGTGTGAGGTGACCAGAATGCACTTGGAGGCCAGGTAAATTCACTGCCAAACCTTCACACTAGATAGTGTTCTTCCTGTAGGTTCCTGTAAATTCCTGTAAGTTCCTATAAATTGTAGACCTTCTCCAGGCACTTACAATGCTCTTGGCATCTGGATGGGTCAGTAAATAGTCACCCTGGATGTTCTGCCAGAAGGGAGCAATTTTTTATTTATTTTTTTTTTTTAATCTTCCCATGCTGGTGTGAATTCCATAAAGACTCCAGTGATAACAGAACACAGCCACTGTCACGGGCTAAACCCAGATTTTAAATCTTTGGTGTTCATGCTACTATAAATTAGAGCTGTTTGAAAGTGGAATGCATTGGGTTTTGGTTTTGTTTTTTTTTTTTATAAAATGAAAAACCTAAGATTGAAATTGAGATTTGGTGAGATGGTGTATTACTAAACAAAAAAAACCTCATTATTCTAAAAATAGTTTCTGCTGCCAAAATATATTATAAACTTCTGGTTTTATTCATGAAGCTTTAAAATATTTGAAAACAAACTTTTTGTCCCAATTTGTGATACAACTGGAGTTAATTACACCCCTAAATTAATATCAGAAAGCTCTTCCCCATCTTGCCCTAGGAAATAAAAGAAGGCTTGGCTGGTTGCTACTTCAGTAATAAAACATTCTGGAACTACTGTTTTATGTACACAAAGATAAGAAGTAATTGAGCTCAACAGGCCATGTAAAATACACATGAGAAATAACATATGTACTTGAGGCTAAAAATATAAGCCTAAATGAATCCTAGTGGGATGCTCAGTGCTCATGCTACTTCTAGTCCTCTCACTGAAACTAGAGCTTATTTCTCTTTCGTTTCCCATATAGCTTCTTTGTCATTTTTCCTTGACCTCAATGAAAAAGTTTGAGCAAGAATCAATTATTTCTTCAACTAAGTTACTGCAGCACGGTCTGCTGTAGTACACAAGTTGTGCATAATCCTGCAGAGAAGAAAAATAGACCTGGCAGAGGTTTGGGGAGGCAGTTAATGAGAGATAATGAAGCTACGGAGTGTAATCTTTCTCTGGGGAGTCATTGTGCAAGGAGACAGTGATATACATTTTTTAAACCATGTTCCAGATTATGCTTCATTCTGTTTTATCCAGACCTTTCTATTTTTGGTAACAAATGCCTGTGAGTTACAAGGAACACAACCTCCAATATCCACTGAACCTATGTTTTGTCTTTTCTTGGCCTATTTCTTGAGTAAATGCTTTGTGTCAGTCAGAGAAACTGTTCTTGTGAGGAAAAAGGAATTATCTTGTTGCAAGCTATTCACTAAATACTGTTTGTACTTTTACATGTGGTTGGCTGCTCGTCAGCTGTAATGCATAACTTTTTTCCTCAGTGAAACTGCTGATAAAACAAGAGATGACAGTTACTCTAAGGAGACTGAATTTAGGTGACACTTGGATGTTTATACTTCATTACTTTTCATTGTCTTGACAGATTCCATAGGGTTTCTTTCCATCATCCAAGCCTTCAATTACCAAATAAAGATTAGTCCATGGCCCCAAGCCAAAAAAACTGTTGAACAGCATTTTCTATATTATTCATCAACATGGATAATCAACTAACTCAAGCACAGATCAGCTTTAGTCAAGGGATTCTTCAAGGCTGATAGTGTTGGAAGTATGCAAAAGTGAAGTCCTAGGTCTGTCTGTCTGAAGAAGGTGTGGCATTCCCTTGTGTTAGCTTTGCAAATGTTAACTATCTTTGTGTTCTTGTTTTGCTTTCATGTGCAGTGAGGGAGGGTGGGATGCCCAAAACCATGTATTAAGTCTGACTATTAGCTTAAGCAAGCAGACCAATAAAAAAGAAAAAAAAAAGAAAGAAAATACAACTGTGCCTATTGGCTGCAGGAATAACAGATTTAAGGCATACAGTAAACTGCTGCTGTGGCTAGTCTGTGTGATTCCCTGATTCCCTTCGTGCTCCCTGGATGGTGGATTGTGCAGGGTTTGGGCTGCAGTTGCTCCACGCTGACTGTCCTCCCACTGCCTCAGTGGTAGCAGAGGCAGGTGGCTGAGGCTGGCACTGAAGGCTCCCATCTATTTTTTAGCAGCAAATTTCAGTGCCTGATAGTAATTTACTCTTTTTATCAGTTAGGCTATGCTTTAAACTTTGGCCACATAGTCCGATTTTAAAAAGCTTAAGTAGCTCCTGATTTTTTTTTAGAGCATTTGGGACAAATATCCTACTGAGTTTTGTCTCTAATGCCACTGAAAGACATGATCCTGTTTGTTGGGAAATGCACTCTGCATGCATGAAACACAGCTGTTAACTACTGAACAGGCTGCAGAGGCTTACTTAAATAGCTGGGATTTGGCAGGAGGAGACCAGTTTAAAAAGCCAGGAAGAAAATAAAATAGTTGTGGGAGATGTTGAAAGTAACAGATGAGAAGTTTCTTGCAGAATTTTGATTCTACTCAATAAATTATTGCTGGCAAATTGAACTACTACTTGCTTTTCAGTGATATTTGAGAGCTGGAAATACTGTGAGTTTTGGCCAGGCAGTCATCTACTGTCTTTTATTGACAGGAAATTAAAACCTGAATGGGGAAAAATACTAATTAATCATTACTTTATGTAATCTTTACCAGCATAGTACAGTTTTGACACTGGAGTCCTAGTGTGCAGTGTTCAAATTGTCTTGGGTTTTTTGCCATAAAATCCAGGAATAAAATATATGGAAATTCTTGGGGGTGTCTTAGGGAAGCCTAATAGAGTTAGTTGTCCAACCAAAAATAACAGTCTCAAATGTTTTAGCTTTGTCTATACCACATAGTTGGTAAATAATGCCCAGGAGGGAAATTGTTGAGTTGTGATAAATTGTTGAGCATCCAAAAGCTATTGTTGATCTCGCTGGGGACCTGTGAAAACTCAGTGCTCTTGAAAATCCAGCCAATTATGTAGGTGCTTATGCATGGGCTGTGAAGGCTCACTTCTCTTGTGTATTAAAAAGGATGGTTTTTAAAAAAGCTTTCTGCTGTTACTGCACATTCATTTTCCCCGTTTTCTTTTAAAACACCTGAAAAGGTAGCATATGTGAAACAAACACATTTAAACTTCTGTGTAGTCTAATTATGGCATTTAATTTTGGGGAAATGTAAGAGCCTGAACTGAAGGTTGTCTGCTGGTCACTATTAAGAAGAAGAAGATAACAGTTGTTCAGATTTTAAGGCAGTAAATAAGCCTATTGAGTTTTGGCTGTTTGCATCTAAGAGATTCCATTGGAGCTGAATTGCCATTTCAGTGATAGAACATAGTTTCTTTTCTTTATTTTATTTATTATTTTTTTTAATTGAAATGTGGCAGACTCTGAAAGACCTTAGGACAGGAGATGCTCTAAAATAACTATTTACACTATTAATGAGATGTAATTATTAGGATCCTGTTTTTTAAATATAGCCTCCTTACAGAAAAGTGTGTGTTACTAAACTGGTTCTTTCCACATGCAGTAGCAATACCTAACACGTTCTTTGTGATTTATGTCTTCAAATAGCTTTAAAAAATATTCTTCCTGACATCTCAGTGATGTAGGTAAACTGAATCACCCCCATGTGGCAGAAAGAGAGGCATAATGTGAGAATGAAGTGACTTGCCTAGGGCTAAATCGTTGCTGTGTTTCAGCCCCGGAACCCATGCTGCACAATGTTGTTTGGTGCTGGGGGTGCTATCGGGTTGGGTCAGCGTTGGCTTCAGGCAGTTTGTTACAAGGTGTGGATGTGTCTTGCATTGTTTAAGCATTTTAAAATGTTAATGATTCATTCAGTTACTCAGGCTTTTGTTCTTTTAAATGAGATCAGACACTCTTGAGTCTTTGTATCTTTATGGGCACCTCTAGAGATTTAACAGCCGTTTAAAGAAACTCCTAAACCAGACTCTTAACAATCAGCTGTGGATATTAACACTCCATCAGGAGAGCTTGTACACACTATGATTATATAAGTTCACGCTTACACATGCAGATACACAGATGTAACAACCCCACCATGAAAATCATCAAAGAAATCTTTGTGCCTGCCAGCACCCATTGAAGTCTGAACCCGAGAGCAACACATAATTGCCTTAAGGCCAAGATGCTTCCAGAAGGGTGTTGGGCAGCATCTCCTTTGAGAGGCAGCATTTTCCAGCTTCCACTGGATTTCTACTGGCCTAATTAATAGCTGGTTTGGCAAGGAAAAAGCAGACTGGTAGAGCACTCTCAAAAAATACCTTATCTCTAGAGTAAAGAATAGTGCCCTTCCTGTGCAGATGGTTTTAAATTTGAAGTGGTTTGTTATTTGTTCCTGAGGGAAGAAGAGTTTCAGGTTATCTACTGTTCTGCATCAAAAAAAAAACCAGACCAAAACAAAAAACCTAAGTGCTGTGGGTGAATGCTTTGCAGTGACAAGAGAAAATGAGCCCCAGAACTGCCTTTCAGATGCACTGCTATAACCTCCTCTCATATCCAAGTGCCTCACAACTGCTCATGAATTTAACCTCAGTGGCAGAGTGACTGGCACAGCTTACTAAGGCTGAACAGCCCATTTTGGTTACTTGTTTAGTCTTCATGTCGCTGGCTGCACACTTACCTTTAATTGATGCTTTTCCTTTCACAGAGAGGGTGAAAAGATATGATCCAGCCCAGCCTCAGACACAGCATCTCCCTTGCCTCCCAAGTCTTCGATGCTCTCACCACCAAACTAGCATTTCTCCTAGAAAATGCAGTGTCTTCTGTCCTCACCCAGCAGTGACAGGAGTATTTTATAATCTACAAATGTATTTGCTTCCCTGGAGGGGCAGAATATCTGTCATTCCTTAGTGGGCAAATAGGAACATGTAAGTAGTGCTGCCTTTAGCTGTCCTACTAGACAGATAGTTCTGTGCCCATGGGTCGCTGGCCTGAGAAAAAGATACATGAAGAGTCTTTCAGAAAAATACCTGAATTTTCTCCCTTTCTGGTTTTCATAGCATGGAAAAGCAACTGTATTTTCAGTAAGTTACAACTAATGAGTACAAGGAGGGCTTAGAAAAAGTGTGGAGGCTGGAGCCTTCCCTTGAAAATAGATGTAGTAATGTGTTAAAAATATGTATGTGGGGAAGAGGAAAAATCACTAGTAAAATAAATCATCATCGCCTTCTGTTTCCTGCTCTTTCTGGCAATCTTGCATCTGAAATGTAGAGAGTTTCTGTTTTGAAATACACTAAGTGGGTTTTCTACTTCCCTGTGGTTCTAGCAGTGTTAGTGGCACAGAGCTGGCTGGACAGTCCTGCATTTTCCAAAAGACAAGGATACTGGCACCTGTTTGACAGCAATAAATGTATTTTCAGTAAGTATTTTTAAATTGACATAGTTTTTGGTCTTTAATAAATTGATATTGCTCTCCTTCCTTGGCTTAGGAGTTCAATTTTAAATATATTTATAATACATAAACTTCTGATTGTTTGACCAGTTTTTACTCCTTTGTAAAGGTTGAAAATATGGAAAACTAGCCAAGATATTCCTTCCTTTTTTTTTTTTTGTTATATTCATATATTATCAGCAATACTTGCAAATGTAAATGGACGTAAGCATCCACCCAAAACCAACCTCAACTATCCAAAGAAACAGCCAAGTAAGACTTGAGCCAAATGGTAGAAAACTTGAAAAAAGCCCACATGCCTACTTTAAGGGTTTTCAGTAAAACCATCTTTCATATTAGGATGAATCTTAGGTACGCATGATTTTGGAATGCAATGCTGGTGGTCTTATTATCTAGTACTTGGGTTCAGTTATTGACAGTTCAGAAGAGGTGTAGGGACTAGGGAAGAAAGATGGTTTTCTTTCTGAGGAGGTTTAATGCTATCATGGGGCTCCTCACTTTTTTGTGCTGTGATTTGTGATACTGAATGATCTCCTTAGCCAAGTTTTTCACAGGTCCTATAGTTTTCTTTTGCTTTTTTTTTTTTTCTTTTTCCCCCAAAGCTCAGCTGGAAGTAGTTGCTCAGTAGGACTCTGGATTCTAAACCTATTTCTTTTTTTTTTTTTTTTTTCCTGACTTTCAGAAGTGCTAGACATTTCTAGCTGTGGTTGAACTAGATAGGAGCTATACTTAACTATATAAAGATATGATAATTACTCTGAAGAAAGTCTGATCTCAGGTGCCTGCAATTGGACACCCTAAATTAGCAAAATGTTTGACCTTAATCATCCTCTGACTCAATTCCCCATCTGCGCAATGGGATAAAATCTTCTCTTTACCACATAGAGGTGCTGTGGAAAGAAAGTGATGAATATTTGAAGCACTCACATATTGTAGTGGTGAGCTCCATAGAAACAGCTATGAGAGAACTGGTAACTCTGCCTTTAAGGCAGGTTGGGATTCAGTGCTGCAAATACGGCCATGCACACAAGGATGAGGACCAGATGAAATATTGAAGAGGCCTCATTATGTGTGAGCACCAGCCACTTGGTGCAGTGTCTGAGGCAGTTGAAAGTGTGTGGGCTATGTCATTAGACTCCAGCACAATACCTATACACAGGGGGCTGAATTACAGTTTGTGGACCTTGAGGCTTAAATTGGACATTTCACAAGTTACAGCCTGTGTGTGAACCTTATCCTGCTTTTAAGGTAGATTTTGTCTGCTATTTTTGAATGCAGGTGAGATCTTCAAGAACACTTTACTCTGTTGTGTCTCTGTTGCCAGTCAAAGTAACAGGACTTTATAGATGACTTTAGGCCAGTGTTGAGTACATTCCAGTCAGAAACCATGATTTATGTTGCAGATTGCCTGAAAAATGCACTGGGGAAAAAAAATGCAGTACTTAATGCTGAACTCAGTGAAGCTCTTGTCATTCCTAAGGGCTGTTAGTTTTCTCTAGCAACAACAACCTTGTATGTGAGATTCTAAAATTAGGTATTGGCAGTGTTTATTGTTCTTTGCTAGTGCAGAACATGAGTGTGCACGATTTCTCTTATTAACCTTGAATGCAGAATTTCATTGACCTGATTCTGAACATCAAAAACCTTAAGTTAACCTACAAAGGTTTTTTTATCTGACTGGCACCAGCTGGTATTTAAATGACCCAGAGTCAAGTTTTGATATTATTTATATTACATCAAGCATCAAAGATCCAAACCCTATTGTGTCAACTTCTTATCAGACACTGCCATGAAGATCTGCAGTATAGGTTCACAAATGCAGTTTTCTTACTCTTGTTTCACCCACAGGGGAGGCAGAATCTGGCCTGCAGGGAGCAGAACTTGTGTTGCACACACTGAAGAAAAAGGAGAGGGTTCCTGAGAGACAGGCACAAAATCTTTAGCAAATTCACTAGCAGAATCCAGAGCTATTGAGTCAGAACTGTAATTTTAGCAGTGTTAATTCATAGCTTTTCTCCTTTGCAGATACAGTCTTCCAGCCTGCATGCAGACATTTTTGCCTTTTTTTCCCCACCCTTTTAATACTTTCTATCCCTTTTACATGTGCACTGTCTCATGTTAATAGCAATTAATTGCCTTCCTCTGCTTTTTTAAAATCACAGCTTTACTCATGGCATCTACTCTGTCTCTTACTGAAGTTAATGCTCCAGCATTTTCCTCCCACCCCCAGTGTCATTTTCTACCATAGTCTTGGCATAGACTCCCTGATCCTACACAATTTTTTAAAGAAACATTTTAACTGCTATAATTAATGGGACCTCACAGGGAAAACATTATTTCCTTAGAAGTTGCAGAAGCACATAAAAATTATTTGCAGTGAGACTTCAAGTGAGTTAGCAATTGAACTGAAATACCTGTCCACTTTCACAAATTATGGGTGTGCTTTGTTGGCTCTCTCCCCCATGGAAGCCCACTGCTCATTATCTTTTTTCCATTGTTTTTTTGGTTCCACCTACCACGGTGAGTTGTGATATCAAAGAACAATGAAAATTTGGTTAGTATGGATACAACCAGATAGAAACGGAGATGCACATCATGGAATAGCACACATGGTATTTTTACCATTCTGGACAGAGTTTATCATGCTGAATTCTGTTTCAGAGGCAGCCACATCCAGAGGTGGCTAGACTAGATGCAGATACTGTCCTATCTGGGAAATTGTCTAAACTTTTGTCTATTTTTGATAGACATTTTAAAAGCTGTTATTCTCTTAAACACAAAATTTAGTTAATATATTTAGGTTATAATATATTTAGTCATACTGTAACAGTATCTGGTCATTATGATGGTCTCTATTTCCAAAGAAATCAAGATGTAAGTGTAAAGCAAGAGATGATATTGATACTGAGCACAAACAGTGAAACAGAAAAAAAATAGGAAGACAATAGAAAGGCCACTTTCTTCCTGTGATTCAATAAGGATTCTAAAGGACAGGGATCTCCATTGAGTATATTATAATAGCTAGGGTCAGTGAATAGCAATGAGTGACGTATTCATCCTAAAAGAACATGACTCTTTGAAAATCAGTGTTTTCTTCACTGAGTCTGTGAAAGGGAGGAAAATGCACTTGCAAGTGGAATCCCTTCTTCCATTGTTGTATTCAGGAGGGAAGTTCAACCTGCAGCTCAACAAGCTTGGCTGGATGGTGGCACAAAAGAGAGACTCTGCAGTGCTTATTGCCTGCAGTGGTTATGGCAATATAATTCAGAGGGGAATTTGAACAAAGTGATTTCATTATTCCTTCCCTGCAAGTATCTCATCTCTTTCTGCTTTATGAATACTGAACTTCCAATTTTAAATTTGTTTTAAATTGCATTTCTGTATTGTTTCTTTTTTTTATTGTGCTTATTATTGAAAAAAAAACCCACATAAAATTGAACAACCCTAATGAGGTAGTAGCAGTCTGTATGATGATGAGATTTTAAATGTTAGATATAAATTAGTCTTAGGAATAAGGTTTCAGTCTCTTAACAAAACAGGAATGTACGACTAAATCTCTAATATTTTGTGTTAAATGTGTTCTTAAGAGCAGTGGGGATGTCACGTGGTGTGCACTCACATAAGCTCATATGTAAGAGATGAGTCTAACTCTGGAAGGCTGTTGTTTTGCAGCTTGAAATCTCCTTTATCTACCACACTTGAAGATTTATTCTTAAAAGGAACAAGATTACAATGCTGAAACATTGAGACCAAACTCAATGTGCTAGTACACATCTATGATTCTTGTGGGCATCTGTGAGATTGCTGTCTGTTCCTCTGTGTGAAACAAATCAGTTCCTTGTTCCAATTTGTCTGATTTAGTATGAGACAGAAAGAGTAAAATCTCTGGTCCTAGTAAATTTCTATAAGATAAAGAAAACATACAAAAATGAGATTTCACCAGAAATTGAGTTATGGTGTGCACTACAAAGCTCCATATAATGGCAAAGTTAATGACTAATGTATTTTCATATTCCATTTACTTCAAGACTTCAACTGTTTTTCTGGAGCTGGATGGAGCCATTCCTCAGCTGAATAGGAATAGCATTAGTCATTACTGTGGCATGAAAATTCTTGGGGAGAAGTTCATAGGAAATAACTCTTAGCAGCTTCTAGAAGATTTCTGCAGCTCTTGAGCTGTTTTGTTTCTTCAGGTTGGTTCATTGAAGGACTCTGGACCATCACACTCTACAGAGTACCTGCTGCCCTTCATGTGCCACTGCAAATGGGTCCATCATTAGGATTACTTGTTAAAAGTGAACAAGATAGTGTCTGCCATATCTAAAGAAATTGATAGAAATACTCCAGTTAGAACCTCTCCAAATCATAACAGAAAACATGACCAAAGCATTTAAATAAACCCAATTTTTAATCCTAGGAACTGGATTACTATTTGTAAATAGAAAGGTAAAGTAGTGTAACCAGTAACTGCACATCAGGCTTCCCGAAATGTTGGGATTATCTACTGGTTAAAAGTAACTACAAGTGATACCTGGAGGCACTAAACCCTACTACTAGAAACAGTGTTATCCTTTTAGTTATATTGATTTTTTTTGGTGACTCTTGGTTGTTCTCCCAGGAATTTACAATGCTCGCTAAAAGCTCATGTTATTTATCTTCCATTAACCCTTGAAGATCTGTGATATTTCAGCAAAATTATATTTCTTAGCAGTCTGCTCTAGATAACATATTTTTTTTCCCCCAGAATTTAGCCACAGACTAGATTGTTTTTCATATGATTACCAAATTCAGAAATGTGTCTGAGAAATAACTGTGAGCAATAAAAAGGAGGGATTCTGGCATTCCTGGGATCAAAGCTAGTTGATATTGAAATATTTTTTAAAATATCCTTCTGAACTTTCTTTCAGTACATCTCTGATTTAAACATTATTTCATGCTTTCATCCCTCCTCGCTCCTCTCTTGAGATCAGGATGCCAGTCATAAGTGTGGGAAAATGTCTGCAATATACTTACAAATGTCTACTTGCAAAGAATTCTGGGCTCAATTTCGCTTGAAATACACCTGAAATATAAGAACTATTCAGGAAATCCTAAATTACACATTTACTACAACTCCACCTTCTACTGTCTGGTCTTTGGTACCTGAATTGCTGTCATGTGGTTTCCCCCTCAAACATCTTTTTAATGGTGAATTTGGATGAGACATCCTCACTGTGTCTGCCTGGGCAAGGTTCTTGGAAGTGCTGTGTTGGAAGCAATTGTCTATTTCTAATGAAGGCATTCTATTTGAAATGATATGAAACAGTCATTACTCACTTCAACCCCTTTGGCCAGGGAAGCTGAAAGCATCCTCAAGCATTAAACTTGCATCCCTCCCGTATCAAGGCAAGGATAATGTTGAGAAATGTCATTTCTGGTTATAAGTAGGGATATCATTAGTCATCAGAGTCATTCTTAAATTACATGATTTGTTTAATGGACCTACAGTATATTTAAATTGCTGGAAAATCAATTACTTTCTTTTCTACATAGGAAGTTAGAAGAGAGGGTCTACAAACACACATAAATTGAAATGTATGTGAGACAGATCTAGTGGCAACTAGGCTGGGTACTGAATTGCTGTAGTTATTACAAATTGTAAAAACTTTTCTTAACTCTAAGAGCCGGAACTCAGTCTCATTGAAAGATAATGGTTATGTCAGACATATACTTTGACCTTAAGTCAAACCCTGAAGTTAGGCCACAAGGACAGTGCACACAAACAGTTACTACTTCACAGTTATTCATTGTACTGCAAATGACTTCATAGATTATTGTGGTGGGTTTTTTCCTAGCATTAAGAATGGAAATGCCTAGTGCCATTTTCAGGCCCTTAGTTGTCCAAGGCGGTTGTACAGGTTTGACACCTGCCATATATCAGAGAACCAAGACTTGGCATCTTTCTGCAGTGGCAGGGGAAGCCAAGCAGGATGCTCTGTGACATCTAAAATAGTGTGTGACATCTATGATTAAGGAACAGAATTGTACTGGAATCCTTGTAGTTATATTAAATTTTTAAGCGACCTTTCATTTCTTTCTGTTTTCCTGGAATGCTTTCTATCAGCTGATGTTATTTGCCTTCAGTGCAGATCCATAATACTTCAGCAGCATTTAGTTTCTTAGATACTGTTCTAGTTAGAGTTCCTTTTAAAGATTTTACATAAGTTGCCTTTCCTGTAATGTCTTTTATATCCCATAAATGTAGTTTTGTATTAAGTTCGGTATACCTCATCTCAGAAAATAATTATATACGTTTATGAATGACTTAAGATAGCATATTGTTGCAAAATATGTACACACATGTTAACTTCCAGTAAAATTAAAGAAAGGTATTTGGCATTTACAGAATATTTCTTGCCTACCTGGAAGAATTACAAGTGGGATTACCTTCTGTATTCGGTTCTGGTATGCAAAAATAATTTCATTTTATGTATTTATCATGAGAAAAACACTGCATATATGAACCACAGAATCTGAAATCTATTGGTTCAAGAGAATGTAGGCAGAGTAGATTAAATGATTATGAACTAAGTTTAAAAAATGTACTATTTATGCAGTCCTCAGAAATTCAGTCTTGCTCCTTCTACATGCTTTCACCTTTCTGTCTATCGCTGCCAGTAACTGTGGAATCCAGCAACTGCTTTCAGCCAAATATGACAGAGTGGGCAGTGATTTCCAAAGTATTAAGTCCAAATATGAAAATTAGTGGCTGCATAGTTAAAAAAAAGCTCAAATAAATATTTTCACAGAGGGAAAGGATGGAGGATGGACTTGAAGAACATGGCCAGTTTTCAGGCTTTTGATCTGTAACTCTATCCAGATCCCAGTTGTAAAATTCCTTGAGCCTTTTTGTGTGGTTGGAAGAGATTTGGTACTCCCTTTTCAGCAACAGTAATTTTCAGGGAAACAAGATAACCAGAATTCATAAACTACACATAGAGAGCTGTTGAGTTAATGTTGAAAAGGTGAAATGTCTAGAAGGTGAAGTTTGATGTTCCAAAAAAAAAAAAAAAAAAAAAATAGTGGAAGTTGTTTGGTTTGGCTGCAGTCCTCAGGATTCCAATAGCTTTTATCACCTGTCCCACATGTTTTCCTCAGGCAAAGAAATTGAGATTTCATAGTGTTTAGTGACAGAAGTACTGCAGCTTGGGAAGTGGGCTGTAAATCCTGGGTGGCTGTAATAATTCCCAAGGGAATAGGATATGTTGCCACAAATGAAGTGTGAAGCTGACAGCTTTTCTGTCTCAGATACATCAGAGAGAAAACTTGTGTAGTAAGGACTCAACAGCTTTGTAACTCTCCATCTGAAAGAATGTTATTTGCTCAGAGAACTCCAGTCAGACTAATGTCTTGGAATTGCATGTATGTGCATTTTTTTTTCTGGTTTGGATAATGTCATATTAACATAAATGACGGTTTTCTGATTAGGGAAGCAGTTTAAGAGCCTTACAAATCAAGAATCCCAAACCAGAATATAGCCACTTGAGATTTATAGCTGTAATGTTGTCTTTCCTTAATATCCATTATTTTCTTTGGTTTTTTTTTCTCTTGTCAGTTTGCTACAAGAATGTGGGAAGATTAGCTGAGATACTTTGTCTTTCTTAAGCTCTATCATAAACATTTCAATGCTCTATGATTCAGCTTTTTAAATATTCTTTTTAATAGATTATATCCTTTTGTTTTGTTTTGTTTTTTTCTCTTAATACTTAAAGTTTTGTTTAGATGTCATGTTTGCTTGTATCATCTACACAATCAAATTACAAACCATGTCCAAGGTTTCCAGACAAAATGAAGAATAACACTGGCCTTCAAATAAGCGTGGAGAAGTCACTGTGTCATTCCCTTTACTCCTGAAAATTCAGGACTTCCCTGATGCCCAGAGCCATCAGGTGGATAATCTCTCACTGGGAGGGTTCACAGTCCCCTTTTTCCTGTAGCTGGTTGCTGTCAGATTGGATGCTTGTGCCCAAGCAGCACCATGTGGTCTGGTGAGGAAAACGTGCCTCTGAGTAAAAACTATTATAAATATCATTAATCCTCCTCTATGATTCATGTATATCCAGGCTGTCCTCATGGAGACAAAGCTGACAAAGTAGAATTTGAAGTCATATGAAGTTCAGGGGAGGACCTGTGCTTCTGTTGATTTCTGTGAAGCATCCAGGATATTCCCATCCTACACAGATGCTTTATTGTTGTGTATGAATATGCATATTGAAATACCACCTGCCATCCAGGAACAATTAAAGCTCTCTTGTACTGGGCATAAATAAGAGTAATATTAAGCAATAGTCATGGCCCCTAAAGGGATGTTATCTGAGAGTATGACCCATGTGGAAGAGATGGGCAGCAGTAGGAGGTACTGAGGGGAAAGAGAGGCAAATAACTACTAATGAGATAAATACAAGGCACAATATGAAGACTAATATCAAGTGTGGAATAATTCCAGTTAAAGATAAAATTTATTCTAGAACAAATGCTAGAATCTTAATGAGAAGCAGTCTCCAAGACTAACACGGTGGAGTGAGTGGTGGTTATTTGTTTTCCTGTGCATTATTGTGATTCCATGTGCATGGCAATGCTGCTGATTTCTTCCAAATGCATTTGAGACAAAGAACTTAGAGCTACTTCTGAGGCAGATAAAAGTGTCACCAAAAAGCTTAATTTTTCAAGATGTGTTAAGAATAGTCATGATTTAAGTTGTAGACCAATGCATTTATTAAACAGAAAGCTGCTTTGTGCCCCCTTTGTTACCCATACCTTTTGCACTTCTTTCCAGTTACATAAACATATTAATTATGTATCTGTAATGAATAAACTATAAGTTGTTATTGCAGTTACTACTTTCTCAAGCCTTTATATTACTGGTGGTGTGATATTTATGGGAAAATCCTGCACACCTGACTCCTGCAAGTAGATCCATTACATTTAGAAGAGGTATCTTTTAACTAAAAACTGGTCATATAATAATGACAGATCAAAGAATTAAAATTTTAGTTCAGATGTGAATTTTACTGTCAATATTCACTTCATTTTAGAAGGATCAATGAAAACTGATCTGTTTTCTCTGACTGTCCTCCCTTTATGAATTGCTGAAGAGAGAACCATAAAATTCTCAGTACTGGGGCTTTAAATCCTGCATCACTACTGGGATATCACAATCTGCATTCTTTTGTGCAAGGTTTCCCTGCTGTCTGCAACTCAAGGAAAACAATCCACTGCAGAAGAAGCAAACTATTTTAAAAGCATAAAAGCCCTTTTATTTCATACATAGATGTATCTACACTTATATTGTCTGCATTTTAAAAAAGTGTTTGAAACATCAAGAATTCTAACTTGTGATTTCTTATTTTGAAGGACTACAGAAAGTCAATTGTTCTTTCTCTTATTTTATTAAAAAGGTTTCCAGGCTATTGGATCTGTCCCAAAATCTTCCTTTACTGAGAACTGTATGCAGTCTTTGAAAGACACTGTAACACACACAACTACATAAAGCATAGTATTTTCATGGGCTGTCTATTTATCTATTATGCAAAGGACCTGTATCAAGTAGAGGATGAGAAAGGATAATGGAATAGGTAGCAACCATTTTACATCTTTGTTTTTCTGAAAGAAACATAACTGAAGTGTGGAGGTAAAATGAAAATGTCTTGGTGTGTAAGGGCTCAGTTTCATGTCTATGTGTGCAGGTATATAGATTTATGTAAATGTTTAGCATGAAGCACTATAGAGATATTACCTCTAATTTCCTATTTCCTGTTTATTATACACAAGATTCTTTTTATTGCATAGAGAATTACCAGTTTTATTAATGTACATAATGATTTACACTTGTTTTTCATACTTTGCTATATATTTAGTACATCTATTTTAATTACTCTGCTTCTTACTTACTGCTTAATAGGTTTGTCTATGTGTAAGACCCCTTTACAAGCTGTATTTTGATTAAAGAGGGAAGCTCCTGCTATGGTAGCAGGGGTTTCTTTCAGCAAGACATCTGGTGTTGGCCTCAGGCACTCCCTGAACTTGCAGTAGAGAACGGGTTGTGATTAGGTGCATGTGAAAATGACACTTTACATTTCTGCATGCAGAATTTAATGGGATTATTTCTTTCCCCCAACACATTTTCAGTATTTATTTTTTTTTTTCCTTGGTGATAATGCTTTCAGATTTAACTGCTGGGATTTTATTCTTCCTTTCTGCAAAATAACTATCCTATGTCATCTCTTAGCAAATCTTTTTTCTGGTGTTGCCATCAGTTGATGAATTATCTTTTGATCAATCAGATCAGCATTATGAAGGGTGGGATTTTGTCTTAGTTTACTAGGTGCAAATAAGGTAGCACCTCATAAAATTTAATGATAGTAGTTTTAACATTAACACACAAAGATAAATACACATAACCTCCCTTACCAGAACACAATTTATTGACACACCCCTGACTTGAGATTAGTCCCTAACTTTCATAATAAAATTTGAATTTAAATGATGGACAGGGTTTAGATTCTAAAGTTACTGAGATGTTCCCTCTGTGAGCCTGAAGTGTCTACTTTTTCTTGAAGTAAATTTTTAACAATATTTATTCCAAGTATTCCCTTGGTTTGGGAGTTTTTAACTAGCCCATGCAGGGCCAGGATTCAGCTTATCTAATCCTGCCTGCTCTCTAAGGTAGCTCTTTATACTGAAAGGTGCTGTTATCAAAGAGTCCTGCTTGTTCTGAGTTTCTTGTAGTTGTCTGTGGAGCACATATGCATCTCTCTGAGGCTAAAAATGTTAGTGACACTTGGAAATATGGTACCCACTCACCTGGAGCATTGTTCTGATCCTCAATATAGAATCTATGGTTGACTTTGTTGTTTTGTTCAGTTTGATTTTACTTGAGTTTGAAAGTACAAGGGGAATTTTTTCAGTGTCCTATTTCAAGGAAATCTTATTAATCACTTTCAGTCATGCTGCACAGTTTCTTGCTGTGTATTGTTGCTGAGGAAGGAAATTCCAGTCTGATATTTTCATTAATGATTGCAGAAAGTTGGACTGGCACTTCTTACAAACCTTGAACCAAGAGGGGTTATATGAAGTCTTTTCATAATGTGAACTACATCATAAGAGAAAAGTTGCACCATGGTCATACTCTGTCTCCATTAAGGATTATGATACAGCAGCTTAAGCAGTTACATGCAGAGAATAATAGCCTTAAGAAAACACTGCAGGTATTTCTAGCTGTCTCTTAATATGTTGGAAATTTGCAAAAAAGTAGGGAGTCAAGCTCTCAATGGGTTCATGTAAAGCAGAGTAATGAATGATAACAAGAGGTACATGAGAATCATGTCAGCATCTGCTTCTGTGACTGCTCTGTGCATTTCCATACACCAGTATCTTCACCTTTTCTTCCTCAAGGCTTACATACTCTTAAAAAAAGGGAATTCCAAAGCTGCATGTGCAGAATTGCTTAAGAAAATAAAGTTTAAACTAAACTTTGAATTTTAGTTTGTTGTTAGTATTTCTGTTTTATTTATGTTCTTGTTTGCCCATATGGGAATCCATGTACCTTTTGAGGGGCTCTGTTCTGTGGACCACCAGTGACTCAGAGCCTATTGAATGATGATACACTGCCAGGTACCACAGTTTGAGAAGCCATGAGCCAAGCAATTATCTAATGAGTCGTATCTCATGACATGCTTGTTCCTCTAAAATTAGATGATCACACCCCCCAAAATCTTCTGAAAATGTAGTTCACAATTAGATGTTTGCAGTTACTTACAATGGCTAACTTGCTCTTCTACTTACCCAGTTTACATGAAGGATCAGGGTTTTGATTCTTCTTATAGCTAGAAATGTATTTGCAGAGTCCTGATTCATTGCTCATAGTGATACATGAGTTGGATGTTCAAATGTGTTTCAAATCCCATTATATTTGCAACATATTCTAAGTATAGAGCTTAATGCAGTGTTTCATAGTGATTCAGAATAGATGCAAGTGACTCAAAATCAGGGTGAATGACTACATGATTTTGACTGCTCCTGAAGGCATTCTGCTATAAGGAGATACTGGGAAAGGATGCAAATATTGCATTGGAAGGGTAAAAATTAAGTCAGAGAATGAAAATGGAGTGCAGCAATGGAGAGTATTGATACACTGGTTTGGATGGAAGATAAGCAGGTTGTAGAACAGATAAAAGCCAGTGTTGGCATTCTGCAACGTGCTCTTTTGAGAAATATAAAATATAACCTGCAGCCTCAGAGATTTTTAAGAATAAAGAATTGAGAGAGCAGTACTTAAGGAATAATATTGAAAGGGAAAAGAATTAAAAGTTTCTGTGTGAACACAGACACAACTCATTTGTTATAAAATCTTGCTGATTTTATAGTTTGTATAGTACGTATTAAGAACTTGTTTGATGTAAATTAGGTTCTGTATCCTTGTTTCACATTTGAAGTATTGCATAAACTGCAACAATGCTTTAAAGAAACCTTAAGTTGCTCATTTTTTGTATTTCCTCTTGATAAATGATTTGCTTATCTTGTTGAAGCAGGACTTTTTTATTGAATTCTGCTGAAAGCCTCCCTGAATGATGTATAAGGACTCACTTAATTGGTCTTTTGGTCTTTCCATTGTCTACTGATTTCACTTTGCTTCCTGAGTTTGATGTCTTCCTTACTGTCTCTAGGGTGCACTGATATTAACACTGTGATAGAGCACAAAGGCCTCGGGCAAGACTGGTTCAATGTGCTGTGCAAACACACAGATGTGATCACGAGCCCCTGTTTTGTTTTGCCAAACTCGTTACTTTAGTTTCACACATGCAGCAACTTCAGCAGAAAAATAATAATATTGGAAACCATACTGGGGTAGTGTAATTGCGGCTCAGCAGCAACAAGGACAGTCCCTTGAACCCTGCAGAGTAGGATTCAAGGGACTGAGTAGCTGGGACCACAAAAAACAAGTGTTCAGGTCAGTCTGTATCCTCAAGTGGGAACTGTGAAGGAATAAGGACAACAGGGTCCTTCTGAATCAGCTTAGCTTTCCTGAGTGAGAGTGGTAGATTTAGGTTTTTTCTGCATCACTTGGCTCACTCCTATATTACTGCATGGAGCACCATGTTGTGTGATGAAAGGGACAGAAAAAACATCCTCATAATACTAGTCAGGCACTTTGTACTAACGAGACCTTGCTACAGGTTTAATTCTCCAGTAAAAGAGTGGTATGGAGCACAAAAGAGCTTCAAAGGAACAGTCATTCTTCTGCACACATATACTTTAAAAAGGTAAGAGGATTTTCACACAGTAATGGACACAGAGCTGCGTAGCACTTATGCTGTGCTCACACCAACTGGACATGTGTGATGATGACTGTCTCCTGTGGTAGCCCAGTGCTGGGACACTCAGACCTCACAGTTCGATGGTTATTCCATGGACCAGTGTGGACCTGAACAAGTGCCCTGATGTAAGACAGCGATGATGATATTCTGTCTTTAGTTCTCTAGATGTGTAATCAGTAAACAAAAGAGCTTGCAGGCTCTAATTAGGAAAATGCAAAGATGTGATTGATGTGCAGGCAGAATTAATCTCTCTTTTTAAAATTCATTTTAATATACAATTGTTTCTATTAGGAGAGCTGACTGCAACAGTCAGTCATTGTGATCACCTCTGCAACACTGTCGCAGAGAGGGAAGTACTCTTCTAAGATTAATGCATGAAAATGAGCCTGTCAGTGTTCCTATTCCTGTTTCCAATTAGAGTAGCCTTGGCAAAAACACTTACCCTGGACCTTCTCTTAGTTTGGTTGTTTTGTTTTGTTTTGTTTTGTTTTTACTTTAAAGAACTCTGTAGAGTAGCTTTTAGTTCACAGGAGTAATATAGGTTAAACTTTGCCAAGTACTGTAAAGTGTTTTGAAATTACTAGATGAAAACAGGTTATCAGTTCAGGGTACTGTTCAATTATTTCATTGTCAAATGACTCATCCGGAGAAGTTAAAAATAGAGTGCTGATGGGTTTTGTTTTTCAATTGTTGTGACTCTGGAATTACATTAGCATAGTTGCATGGTTGACTCAAAGACCATTTCACCTGTCTAAAAAGATTTCATAGGATGAAATCATAGGATGGTAGGGGTTGGAGGGACCTCTAGAGATCATCAAGTCCAACCCCCCTGCCAAAGCAGGATCACCAAGGGCATCTAAGCAGGTTCTGAAAGTCTCTGGAGAGGGAGACTCTACAACCTCTCTGGACAGCCTGTCCCAGTTTCTGTCACCCTCACAGTAAAGAAGTTCCTCCTCATGTTGGAACCTTCTATGCTCCAGTTCATACCCATTGTTCCTTGGGAATTGACATAATGGAAAAGATGTTTTCAGCTATTTGTGGGGGAAACCCCACAACTTCTCACACACTCAGAATGCAGTTAGTGAGTTTCTGGTATCCTACCTCAAGTAAATTTGGTGAAATACTCCCAGTTATTCACCTTTTGGATCAGATTTATTTTCTCACTCAGGCTTAGTCATTTCTGTGTGTGCTCTGCAGTTAGATATCTTGAATAGTCATGGTAATGCTGTATTTGTTTTTGGTTCATATGCTTCTGGTGGTTTCTTGGTTGTGTTTTGCTGAGGTATATGTGAAGAGGGGGTTAGAAAACAAAAAAGGAAAATGTGTAATTTCCCACATTGATCTCTGTCAGTTTGTTTTTGCTTATTTGAGTTCAAGTTATAACATTTAAACCTTTCTGGTTGAGAGGGGTATACTGAAAATGCTCATAAATTGTCCTGTTCCCAGGAAGTGGGATGTTTAGAGTTAAGCCCTGATGCCTTCTGAGATGCTGGAGCTCATGAACCTCCCATGAGCTTTGTGTCTGACCTTTACAGCTCCCTTTGTGAACAGGCTTTCAGCAGATGTGATTTTCTATACTTTCTCATTTTAGTAGCAGCTCTGATTGATGACTATTCGTGATGAGGCCTAAAACCTAATTTCCTTTACTCTCCATTTTCACATTCCTGAACAGTGACAGGTCAGAAGGTGCTTTGGTTCTGTATAGAATAACATCTGTAATGTGAGCTCAATTATTTGATGTGGTAGGGCATGAAGTAAGACAGGGACCTCATGCAATCTCAGTAAAGTGGCTTGGGAGGGGACAGAAACTGGTGGCTTTATTATTTTGAGAGTGAACTTTGGTGAATCAAATTGATTCAGCCATGGAGGACTAGCCTTTCAGGTAGTGAGTCTCATGTTTGAGACTTCTGAGGAGCTACAGCATGTGGACTGGGATAGGAGAGCAGAAAGAAACCAGAAAGATAGAGTTGCCTAACTAGGAAAAAAGGCAAGAACATATCAGCGTGGTGCAGCCTGGTTCCATGTCAGGAGTTACAGCCTTTTAGAGGTCTTACCTTGCATTTTGCAAAGCAATTATACTTTGAAGTTTATATGATCTTTTCCAGAGCCAGATTTGGCCATAAATCCCTATCTTGCTTTGTTATTCCTTTGCATCTGTAAGATCATCAGCCTGCCCTGGAGGCAGTTCCCAGGCAATATCCCCAGGCTTGCCTGGGACACGCTCTTTTTCTCCATGGTGTGAGATACTTAGGGTGCAGGGGGTTACTTGACTGGAAGATGTAATATTAAGATGTAACTGGAGAGCCCAGCAGCTAGCTGAGCTTCTCTGAACATGTGGCAGATCTTGTCCTCACAGTGCAGCTCATCAGCAGCTGAAGGACTCATTAGTAACTGTATCTGGCACTGAGGGAAGGAGTGTGGGAGACACTGCAGAACTACATAAATCCAACTGCAGGGAAGCACGGGGTGGGTCACAGAAGTGTGGTCACACACGGCATGTACTGAACTTAACAGGTCTGATGAGCCTTTTGATTATAGCTGAATCATGCAGAAGTCTACTTCGGTGGAACACCTTACAGCTTTACAGGAGTTTTGGATGGTTTGTTGGAGATCCTGTACGTGCCTCTGGAGTCCCAACAGTTGTCTCTTACAAAAGCCTATTTCTAAGACAAGTAAGAAGTGTGTGGTTAGCTAAAAATGTTTGCATAACCTTGATATGACTAAGAAGTAGCTTCTACATCTGGCAAATAAAATGCTGTGTAAACTTTCTGTGACCAAAAGATGATATTAATACAAAATGAGTTGTAATTAATCTTAGTTGACTGCTAATTACCTGTAAAATCTGATTAAATGGAAAACTAAATTTGCCTGCAGTAATTAGTGTTTCGATATGAAGTCCATGTCCATGTAAATATGTCTAGTTCTGTGCTAATTTATTATCACTGTTTATGAGCTTTTTTTCCTTTCTGAAAAGGTTACAGAAAATGAAGGACAAAATTAGAATAATGAATCTTTGTTTATTACACAGCAACGGAACAAATATTGTATAGACATTTTATAGACTCCAGCATTATGATATTGTCAGAGAAACAGTGGTTCAAACATATTAGCATAGAAATAGGTTCATTTCCTATTACTTCAAATAGTTCTGCCTGCACTGGTTTGTCATTCAGCTGTCAGTAGAAAGGCAACAAACGTTCAGTGTGAATTGACCCCCAAGAAAAGACTGGTGATTCTGCTATTCATTGACAAATGGATTTTGAAATATTCACATAATGAAATCCCCAGAGCAAATGGACTTTAATAGCTGATAGGGTTTTGTAAAGCAACATAAAATCACAGCTGGACATCCAGAGTGAATTTTCAGTAGGGATAGCAGGCAAGTGTATAACTGCTTAGTAATGTGGTTGAAATGAGTACAACATATAATTCTCCTGTCTGACAGGTAGTAAGTTCTCTGTCTTTTTAGAAAAAAAATTCATTAACTACCTTGTCCTCCATCAATCTGGTTTAAGAATATTCTTATACCAGGAAAACTTTGTAGATATCGTGCTCAGCAGCAAAAAGAGCAATCTACAAATCATTCTTCATAGAAGAGTTAGTTTTCTAACCTGTACTCACGATGTAGTTAGAAATCACTGCATCTGCACTGAGGGGAAAATACACTGAGCCCATCTGAGCCATCTAAGTACAGCTTTCAGGCAGCAAGATACTTTGAATAAAGCACCCGAACAGCACACTTAAATGCAGTACTAGAAATGTCTATTTTTGATGTCTAATGTTTTAGTGTCTAATGTTTATACTACTACCCCATATGGGATACAGAAAACCACCCTCTGATCTCCTGCATTGGAAAAACAATATATGCTGATCCTCTCCCTTCTGTTCTTTAAACAGCTCTCCCAAACCTCACCAAACTGATTATCAGAAGCTTTATAGAATCGGGTTCTGTGAAAACAACAAATACAAAAGCTGCCAAAATATATCTTAAGCCACCACAAAAAAATCATTCTTGACAACCAAATCACCAGTAAGCTCTACACATGAAAACTTTAGAGTGTGATGTAGTTTCTCCAATATACCAAACACCCTTATTGAGTTACGTAAGTGAAACAGTGACTTTGCACCAAAATACTTCTGCACTGATAATTGGAAAAGGACAGAAAAGCTAGCGCTCAAAGAAGAGTACTTTTTGCAAACAGCTACTTTATCTCTGACTTGCTGATCCTGGTTCTCAAGAGAGATGTACAAAATACCTTTGAGGGAGGCAATTTGGGATAAAATGTATAACTTTAGGTATTAGAAATACAGACACAAACAGATTCATTTTTATTTTGAATTTCATTTTTTTCTAAGCCTTCCTTCTTGATAAACCCTTTCTGTTCCACTTTCTGTCCAGCTGATAAGGAAATTAGCTTTATCACCTCTCCCCTTGGTTACCCTTCATGACATTCTTCTCTCAAGTTATTTAGCTGATTAACATAACTAAACAAAGCTTAGAATAGTGTGTCCTACTTTGTACTGAGATGGAAGTTTGCTGCCTCTGTTTCTACCAAAACTGTATAAATCGTGGTATCAAAGAGGTCAATTAAGCAAACTGAACATTCTCAAGTCCATGGGTCCTGATGTGATGAGTGCTTAGAGAGATGACAAAAGTCATTGCTGGGCCACTCTCCATCATCTTTGAAAGGTCCTGGAGAACAGGCAAGTTACCTGAGGAAACTGGAGGAAAGACAGTGTCACTCCAGTCTTCACAAAGGGCAAGGAGGAGGACCCAGGATGTTGTCTTCATTGAGTTCAGCAAGGGTTTTGACACTCTCTTCCTTCAGGCAATCTCTGTCTCTGGAGACATTCAAAACCTGCCTGGATGCATTCCTCTGCAACCTTCTCTAGGTGAACCTGACTTGGCAGGGAGATTGGACTAGATGATCTCCAGAGGTCCCCTATCATTCTGTGATTCTGTGAAAAAATATTCATATCTTCAAATCTTGATATTTTTTTGTGGGTAAAACATGGTATTTGGATGTTTACACCAAGGTTACTGGTAGCTCTCTCCTTAAATTGCTGTCCTGTGAGAACACATGGAAATTAAAGTGGGTTTTGTCATTCAAAGATGAACTGGAAGGATACCAAGGCAATTCTCTGGATATGATTCCTGTTCTCTGTTTCTCCTTGGAGCAAGGGTAAACAGATGTTCTAGTAGATATGTACTGTCATGCTCTGCTTATACAAGGTTAAATAAGAAAATAGTAAAAGTTTTCAGAATATCGAAAGAAGTGCAGTTTTGAATTAGGTCATTAACACTGCCCTAATGTTCCCACGGGTTATAGTATTAATGGTTAATTACTGAATGATCTCTGGACATGAGCATACACGACCTGTGTATGCCTCTTTGTACTGTCACATAAACAAGGTGGGGTAGAATTTGTTTCTGTACAGAGAAATTTCTAAAAACACATGTAATTTAAGATTGATGATATCTGTGATTATTTCTATATAATCTCATAATTTTCAAGGTCTAGCCATTTGTTACAGAGAGCACAATTTACCCAGCAGTACAAAAAATAATAACTGTGAATCTGTGAAATAGGGTATACAAAACAAAAAATAGTTGGGTAATTTCTGTGGCTTGTACTTTCTACCATTTAATCTATATACTAGTGTTGTAAATTTATCTGGACAATCGACAGTGATCAGTGTCTCACTTGATGGCTGTTCAGTGGTTTGTGTAGTTCTTAACTGGGCCAACTTCACACATCATTGAATCAAGGATATTGTTTGTCACCCTGGGAAGGGTTTCACCAGAGGTGTCAGAGATTCTGACCATGAAGCCTAAACTCCCCAATTAGTCCTTGAGTGGACATTTCCATGTTCACAGCTTAATCACAACAAGTTAAGCGAGAGTGAAAATAGTGAAGTCCTTATGGATTTCTGTTCATTAATGTTATTTTAGCAAAAAAAAATAAAAGGGACACTATCTTAAAAATGAAGGGCTACTTGATTCTGTAATAAAACTGGCACTGAATCTGAAGGTTTCAGTGTTGGTTTTTTATCAGGTTGTGTATCTATGGGACTGTGTTATTCTGTTCTGGTTACCTTTGTTCTTTCTTCCTTTCTTTTCCATATTCAGTCATCTCAGGCTGTTCAAATAAAATGCTACTTGTCTTCAAGCTGGGGTCATTCATCAGTTGCAGTGCCTGAAACTGAAAGCCGTTTTCACCAGAGCCTTTTGCAATAGAAATAATGATGCAGTGGAAACCTGTCTGATACGTACAAACCATTGCAAGGGCATTGTAACAGATCATTTGTGACAGATTTTCAGGCTAGAGTGTTTGTTCTCTTTGGGGGATGAGAAGGCCTTTCTCATTCATTTTATTGTGGGGGGCAGGAGGTGAGCTCCACATCCTTTAAATAAATGTTTTGTTTTGTTTTCCAGTGTGTTTCTCTGCAGCAGTTTTGTTTGATATTTGATCATATTTAAAATTCACCCATTTGGTTGTATTTTTCAGGAACTGTTGGGTCAGTTCCTCAGATTCAGCAGATAGAAGCCCAAATGGTTTGGGTCATTAGGTACCAAAGAAACTCTTCTGTTTTTCCCTAATGTTATCTTACACAGAAACAGCTGTAAAATTGCATCTCTGCTTTATCTGCTCTATAGATAATAATTGGCATAATTCTCAGAGGCTGAAATACTGATGCTTCCTTTGGCAAATTTGCTCAACAGAAAAGCCTACAGAGGTTTTTGCCTATTTAGAGGGCAGGGAGTGTGTCCATATTTTATTCTTGCAGTGCTATTCAGTTTCTCTCTAGAAATTCATGAAGAAGAATATGAATCAGTGCTCTCGTACCAGCTTGGTTGTGTCTGAATACTGCTGATACAACCTAGATTCTCCATTAGACTGCAGTTATACAATAGTAGCTTACTACTTCTGCAGGTTCCAACTACTAGGAGTTTTGTCACTGATTACTCTTGTAAATGTAGTGAAATGTGTGTAGCAGATCCAAACTTCTTCCAGGAAAAATAATTTCAAAATATGAGATAGAGAAAAAAGGTAAAAAATCCTTTCCTTGCATAATACCTGTTCCTTGCTCAGTGTTGCAGTGCTTATAATCCTTGTGTTCTCAAACCCTCCAGTCTTTCAGGTGAGTTCATCTGGTAGGCAACTATTACATCATGCAGTAACAAATACTTATTTTCTCAGAAGAGCTAATTCCAGCAGACCTGAATCAATGAGAGACACAGGAAACTGCCTGGACACTGTCCCACAGTCCTGAGCTGGACCACTGGCTTGCTGCAGTCTTTCATGTCTGGCCTTGTTTCCTTGAATTTCAATTGATTCTTCAAATAGACACATGTGTTAAAAACATTTAAAATACCCCCAGGCCAAGAGCAAAACTTAAAGCACCTTCATGAGTAGCAATAACTTGCCTTACCAGGAATTATTGAGCTTTTCAGTTCTGGTAGGAGGTCCTGATAACATTTTCCCTTTGCCTAACATTGAGAACTGTATCTTTTTATTTTGTAAACAAGTAGCTTTCATTTCTTTTCCTAAATGCTGTTTGTAGCAATGATTTCAGAAATTAGCAACCCAGCTTGCAGAGAATACAAGCCTTCATTAAAAAAAAAGTCATCCCAGTGAGTTGCTGGTCCTTCCTCTCTGGCTTTGGACTGGGGTTTGTGTCCTTTCCTATGCCCTGTTGTTGAATGCAGGGGAGAAAGGTGATACTTAGGTATCTGAGAAATATCCAAATGAATCTTTTCTCTGCTACAGAATGTTTTTTAACCAGCATGATGCATGCAAATGGACACATAGGTCTGTGATGTGGAAGTGTCTTATAATGCAGATGTAATTGAAACACAGCAGAACTATCATTTGTGGGTAAAACTTTGAATAGGGAAAAGGTTAGAAACCTGCAGTTTTTTTAACATCTTGCAAGAATCAAGAAAAGGAGTTTATAGGATCAGATGAAAAAATGCCTTTTGTCTCATGAGAGAACCGGTACTTGACTATTTTTAGGTGGTAAAAGGTACAAAGTGCAAAAATTACCTAAACTATTGGGTGAATTTTCTAATGGGCAGTATAGGGACAATTTAATGGTAATTGCGTAGGGTGAATTATGTCTTCTGATGACCATTATCTAAGAGCTGATAAAATATCTAACCAGATTAAAAGATCTTTGGTTATTAAGCATTGCCTAAAGAGATTTAACAGTGCTCCCTTTCTTTATGCACTGGGCATGGGGGGGGGGGTTGGCACTGGAAAGAAGTGGTTTGGGTTTTTTTCTCCTACTGTTGAGACTTAGCTCTGATTACTGAGGCTGATTCTTCTTTTATGTAAGAAACAAAAGTAGCCAATGATTCAGTCTATTAAAGCTGAACTGTATTGAAATGACTGGTGATTCTGTGTTGGAAATCAGCAATGGGCTTACACTAGAGTAAAAAAACAATCCGAATAACATCACTGATTCAAGACTATCCAGTTTACATCTTTAAAATTCACAAGTAAAAACAAAAGGAGGCTTAACTGCTGAATTAATCAACACAGGCTGAACTTTTCTCAAGCAAACAGATTATCTTTAAAAGAAAAAAAAAAAAAAAACAGGAAAAAGAAAGAAAACCCCACAAAACAAAAAACCCCGAACAACAACTAAACGAGTAAGCAGATAAGAAAGATGTACGACAGCATTGTAAAGCAGAAGCTATAGAAAACAACAGACCCTGAGCAAACTTTATACACTTCTGATGTAAGAAGCCAGGTAAGATTAAATTTCTCAGTTTTGTAAGAAAAGAGTAGAACAAACTCCCTATGGCTATTGCAACAGAAAAAGGAGGTGTGAGGGTCTGAGACAAGCATTATCTTTCAATGCTCATTTCCATATGCCTTTTGTTGTTGTTATTGGTAATTTGTCTAGGTTTCCTCTTTGCCCCCTGTTTGACTCAACTAACCCGAGGGCTAATAATGTGCTTGAACCATCCCTTAGAACATAAACAGCATAGCAAAACAACCCAGCAAGACACACTGAATGAATGCTGAAGGCAGAAATCATGTGCATCTTCACAAATGCTGAGGAGAAGATAGGGTGAGGCTGAGTAGCCCTTGAAGCAACAGTATGATTCATTCATTCTGTGCCAGCCAGTTCTCTTCTTCCTCCCACTCCCCACAGGAGCCAGAGCCCTGAAAGGACTGATGCTGGTTTTCACTGCTGGAGGTTTCTGGAAGTTTATTCATCATAAACTGTTCCTCTCAGCTGTTTTAAGTCTCTAAAGGAGGTCTGATCAATGACAAGTCATGGTGAATGACGGGTTTCCTAATTCAGATCATGTCCAGTAGTGGATTTTGTATCACCAGGTACTGCATTTAAACTGTGTGGTCTGAGCTAGATTTTCCTTTCCTTTAAAATACACAGATTAATTTTTAATTGCAGATAATAATATTAGACCAGAATATAAACTGATGGAAAACAGCTCTGATGTCTGGGGAGATTCTGATCTATCCCACCTGAGAGCCAGACCTCCAAGGGACAGCAGTTTTCTTGGTGTACTGTCTCACTCTTCTGGTCTAGCTGGGATTATCCCAGTGCCTAGGGAAATTAGGCAATTTCCTTAGTTGCCTGATGTCCTTTTGATGTTTTGAAAATACCAGATGTAATTAGTGATTTTGCTTCCACTGTGGGCTTGCATGGTCTTTGCTTTCCTTATGCTGTCCAGGTGCATCCGCAGAGTATGGGACATCCATAAGACCGTGAATCTGCTCCTGCTCCTTTTCATTCCCCAGGCTGTCACATCCATAGTGCTGTGCAAATCATCTTTTTTTCTTTCTACAGAAGTTCTAAAGCAAAAACAATAAAATGGCTCTTCCCAAGGGTTGGGAATATGTTAATAGCTTTGAACCAAATTAAAAGTTATTGTCTGTCTTGGTTTGTGGCTTGTTTACTTTTGAAAAGAGACAAGAGCAGACTCTGGCAATATCACAAGGAAAAAAAAGCCAATTTTCTATTAATCAAATATTTTGTCAGAAACTTGTTTTGTTGTTGCTGTTAATATAGCCTTCTGCCTCTCAAGTTTTGGCTGTAGGTCCATAGTGCTCCTGCCCCTTGGGACTGGAGTTCTGGCTCACTCAAGTCAATGTCAAGGCTGCTTTACAGTCTAAGTGCTTCACTGAGACCACACAAGCATTTGTCTATGCCTACACCAAGTAAAAGTGCAAAACTCTAGGGAAAGCTGCCTTATTTATTTTTCCACCACAGCCTACAATTATGAGTTATTTAGGTTGTCTGCCATTAGCAGAGGTTTCCTGCAGTCCTCCATATTGTTCTTCCAACTGCAGCTTCATGAGCTGATGATCTAGGTTAGGAATATTATTTATTGCAGAGTCAGGTATCAGAGATTGAAGCTATAATGCTGTTTGAATGCTTATGTGTGGTGTCATGAATGTAGATTGGTTGAAACACTGCATCTATCTGCCTAATCATATACCTACTGCTTGAATCAATGAAGTTAAGCATAGGAAGATCTATTGGAAATACAAATCCAGATAAAAGACACTTGCTTTCTTTAATCGTGGACCAATACATTTATAGGGCTGTTTCATTAATATATTATCTCTGAAAGGTAACTGGGTTTGTTGAAGTTGAAATAAGATTAAATGAATCAGCTATTGTAGTTCATCTTATAAGTCACAGCACCTTGCTCTCAGTTTGTAAAATAATCTCCAGACTAATGAAGAAGGGTCAATCACATGCATTTCTGCTGGAACCAAATTGCCTTTAATTGTGTCACAGCTATGCATAGGTCAATAATATGTTGCTGCTGCACATTGACTATTGCAGTGCTGGAAGAGAAGCCAGCCAACATTGCATGGTGCTGATTTAGACCCTGCACAGATCAGTGTTTAATTTCTGCAGCACAGAAGCTCCCTACGCAGCTCATGTTTCTTGCAGAAATATCACTGGCTACTTCATCTGAAAGTGCCCATTGGTGCACTGTGGTGGATGTGGGAATCATTCAGCTCCCACCAATCCCTTTGTAACTGCAGTGTAATGAACAACTTCTGAACAACATTTATTATCCACACTTGTGCTGCTTCAGCTTGTGGCTCACTGACAGATGAGAACGGCAGGAGAAGCATTTGTGATAAGTAATGCATGCCATGTGTTGTCTGCCTACTGCAGTGATGTCGTCAGTGCATGTATCAATGAAAAACAACCAAGAACAAGAGGCAGGGCTGTGATAGCTGGGAGTGTCACCACTCGGTCGATGTTTCAAGGGACACTAGACAATCTAGAGCCATCTGCTTTGATACACACCTCTGACACTCTGCAGAAGAGGTTTGAATCAGGGTGAGAAGACACAGACAAATAACAGTGACCTTGGGTGGGATTTCAAAAGGGCATGAGGTGAAAAGGAGAGGAGCAAACAGCTGCCCCATCTCAAAGGGGATGGGATAGGAGTGACCTACTTAAAAGGATTTGGTAAACCAGACTTCTTCATGGAACTTTTAATCTGTTGTTTGTTTGTTTTTATAATTTGTTTATTCTTTGTGTTTGTTTCTTTTGTGAAGATTTGATAATCTTTGACCAATATGTTCACTTCTATTCATCTTGGGTTGCAATCTTTGGAGAAAAAAAAAAAAAGTGTGTTGATGCCAATCCAATCTGAGCTCTGGGGAGTAAGTGCTGCTGGTTCAGAGCTTGCTGCAAGATGTCTTTAAAAGGGAGTGAATAACTGGATCCTTTCCTGAAAAGTAGAAATGGTGATAGTCTTGTCAACACAGAGAGTTCATAGAGGGACCAAAGTTGTACTACACTTTTTATTTGTGTTTATGTGTAGGGAGAAATATTTCTGTGTAAGAAAAATCCTCAAGTTTGTGGGTTTTTGTTTGGTTGGTTTCTTTTGGTATTTTTTTTTTTCATGTGTGGGTTTTGTGTGGCTTTGTTTTTTGTTTGTTTTGTTGTTGTTTCTTCCTGTTTTGTGTGTCTGAAACAAAAAGACTGAGTAAATCCTTGTAAAAGAATAGAACTTGGAAGAGCAAACTGCAGAGAAATTAAGGTATTTGCTGTTCTCATACTTCCCTAAGGAATGTGCTAACCATTCAGCAGATAGCAGCTCTGGGCTGGATTTCTCTCAGTCCTTCTTGTTGCAGCTGCATAAACAATTAAATATTAATTGGACTAGAGAAAAAGGTTGGCCATGTAGAGATAAAAGACATTCACCTGGGACATGAGTGGCCAGGTTTAGTTTAACTCTCAGCTTTGAAACTGGTAAAATTTTCTTACCTACTTCTGAGTTGTTGGTCTTTGTCATCCAGTTATATTTTATCTCACTTTATTATTATTATCCATAATCTCTAGTGTGTTCAGACCATTCTAAACATAAAACACCTTTTCTAAAGATTTCATCAAAATTAACACATTCCCAGCAGAAGTGTTGATTTCAGTAACTGGATCATATCAGGTTCAATACTTTTGTTTTGAAAATTTTTACTATCTCCAAAGTGCTAAAAATATTTCTTCAAATAGACCTCCTGACACAGTTGCTCTTACAATGCTGAGTTTGTTGTCTCAGAAGAGCTCACAAGCCCTCGTATTTTATCAGCATGTGTAGTGCAGAAAGGCCAAAGAGAGGAATCTGGCGTAATGAAAATTTCATATCTAATTCAAAAAGCAAACAAGAAGGACCAGATGTCTAAAAATTACCCCAGGGAGGTTTGGATGGCTGTACATCAGGAAGAAACAGATCTCTGTTTTTTGCACTTTGAGCATAGACATTTTTCATATACCAAATCACTCTTACGACATAAAAAATATTCAGGTTTACCTGTACTTAGTATTCCCACTGAAGTAGAAACTAGAGTAAGAATATTGCTCAGAGATGACTCTTGACTCATACTCTTTCAGTTGTTTTCAGCTTTGATTTTTTTCATTTTGATCTCAGAAAGGTTAATAATCAAACATTTGAGATACTGGTTTGCCCCCAGTTTGTTTCAATTTCTCAAAATTGCTGCAACTGAGATTACGGACTATCTACTGGACAAAATTCAGCAGTGATGCTCTGTAATGAGATGGAATGTTTGGAAAAATGGGCTTAATTGTTGTCTGTTTCCTGTGCATCTTCTTTGAGATTAGCAGGGCTGTCATGGGAAGAACAGCATTTGACTACTTCTGTTGCTGCCTGCTGCAGCTCATCTTAAAATTTTAAACTGAGCAAGGCACAAGAGAATTTCTCTGGAGATCTCAGTTATGAAATGGGCACAAGGTACCCAGTAATTCTCAGAGAAGAACTTGACTTCTTCTTGTCATAATTTTAACAGTTATAACAAATGTGTGCTATATTTGTCAGTTTTGCAACAACTTAGTATGCTGTTAAATTCAGCTGGGTAGCAGTGCTTGCCAAAAATTGTTATCCAAAGAAGCAAATAAACAAACTGTGGCATTTCTTGTTTTGTTTTGGCTTTCCGTCTTATTAAACGAAATTATTAAAAGCCAAGTGACATAGACTGTTCTTTGAGTATTTTAATCAGTAAACCTGCAGAAGGAAATGTGTTACAGGGGCATAGGTTACAGGAGGATGGAATTGATCAGAGAGGTTTGAGCCATACAAGTAGTAATTTCAGAGCAAAAAGGAATCTGTTTCTTAATGCAGTGTGGGTTCAGTCACTCCCCACACCCATCTATTGTCCCTGGAGATATCATAAAGGACAATGAGGCAAACTGTATTATTTGGGGATCTGCTCTGATCTTGTCACCTCTGCTGGTCTTTTGCATTAAGAGAGCATGACTTTGCCAGCAGCACAACATGAAGGCTGAAGCCTTCAAAATCTGCAAGTCATTCAGATGCACGTTTGTCACTTGTCCTGCTTGTGCTTATGGGCAGCACATCATAATTTCCAGAGGGCCTCTGAGAAATCCAGGTGCTGGGTCGGTCACCAGAGTGGAGATCAGAGAAATCACCTGTAGGGAGATGGGTTGAATGTCAACCCCACCAAGAAAGCCCAACTGCCAGGACGGTGCTCACTGGTAGGTGCCCTGAGGTACCAATACATGTTTACTATGCTGGACAGCCACAGAAACAAAGGAGGTTTGATAATTTCAAAGATGGTGGCCTCAGGGGTTTAGAAATCATGACCTGAGTTCTAAAGAACTTAATGATAGTGGTAGATATCGGGAAATTTAAACTGAATTAAGCGTTGAGGAAGTATTGAGACTTTGCCAATACTGGTAATTCTGCACACACAGCTCCCGTTAAACTAAGTAGGAGTCATGGGAATTGAAAAACTGAAACAGAAGTTTTAAATCATTAAATCCTTCCAGTATCTCCATGGGGACATACATTTTACAACTATTTTATTCACAGTTTTTTGGCCCTTTTACTCATCACTGATATTTTACTTACAGTGTTGCCTGGCATCACTCCAAACCAAGGGGCTAGTGCCCCTGCCTGAGCACTGGATCCCCCAAAACTGCTCTCAGGGTAGAAGTGAAAGACAAACTTTTCCAGCCTGTCCAGATTCTTCTTTCCACAGTGCAAGTCCTATGGGATAGGAGCTTTCTTAGCTCTTCTGCTAAGAGAGACACAGGTATCAGAAATGTTTCTTGGAAAGGTTTTAAAAAAATAATGATCTGTAGCATATTTGGATTGGACATTACAGGGAACTGAAGGTTTGCAGGGCAGCTCTCTGTTGCATGAGAAAGAATTCACTTCTGTAGCAGCTGGTCTTTTTGCAGTGTGTTCAGGAGCTCTCAGTCATGGCTATTCCCTGTGGTCATATATCTGGTTGACCAGTAATTAGGAAAACCTATTAAGTGTGAGCATGATTTCTGATGATCCTTCAGCTTTTGGGTCATTAGCAGACGGGAGAGTGACAGGGTTGGTGACAACCTGCTTTTCTAGTAGACTTGTGGCCCTTGCTTGTGTGTAAAATATGCACTGTACTGTAAATTTGAGAGGGTTTTTTTTCTCTTTAAGTGTGAGGGAGTCTCTGTGTGGTGGTAGTAATTCTAATTGGAGAGTGCTATACTGGGTAGCACTGGAGTAGTCTGTCAGGTTGGACCAGAGCCAATGGGACTGTGATTATTTTCTTGTTAGCCTCTGTTCCTTGAGCCTCCTTCAAGCAAAGCGAGCCCAGGAGTACTCAGCATTTCACAGGAAGGCAGGGAGGACAAGTCCTTATGGTTTACTTGAAGTGAAGCTAGTACAGTTCAGCTTGATTTTGATTAAAAATCAAATAAAAAATAAGATGACATGAGTGAAGTTGTAATTTTTTTTTTCTTTTGTTATTATGTGCTGTTGTAAAGGATTCCTAAAATCAAGCCACCTTTCTTCTGATTAATCTTACTTAGCATTAGGAAGCAGGAATACAGCCCCAGTGTTCCACACAGTCCTATGGGCCTGAATTGATTCAAGCTGTTTTGTTCCACTACTTCAAAAGACAGATGAGGAATTAATTATAATATTGATTCTAAATTAACAGAGTTAGTTTAAATGGTTTGTTCGATCCCAGGTGATTTTTAAAATGTATTAAACAGTGTATTATTTACAATCTCCACTTAAACTAGGGGATCCAAATATTGTATGTAATTAAGGAAATGGATTCTGAGGTGTAACTCTACAGGCTAAATGAGTAGGTTACGTGCACTTCTAGAGATTTTTACTCTACATAAAAAGCCCCATAAGAATGACCTTAAGAGGGCAGAGAGAGGATCCATCTGGTCTAGTGCCTTGTCTGGGCCAGTGCTCAGTAGCAGATAGCTATGGAAGAGTATAAAGAGGGGCACATGCACAGCTGTATTTTCTCAAAATACTTTCCCTGTTTTCAGCTGTATGTGGAGAAGGGCTTGCACCACCAAATACAGCTTTCTGTAAACATAACCATGTATTATGTTACTGAATTCTGTATTATTGCAGTAGATTTTCACTGCTGAAATGAGTGCTAGGTCTAGCTTTTAGTTTCCCACCAAGAGGATGCCACCGAGTCCAAAAGAAATTAAGAGGAAAAGGTGATTTTATTGCATTATACCTCAACAAGGCCAAATGGACACCTTTAACAGGAATCGGACTACAGTAAAAGCTGGGAGTGCAGCAGTATGTCAGTGATAAAAATCACACTTCAAGATGATGAAGATGAATTATACAGCCGCTTGCTGTTTCTTTGAGTCTGAATATTTCTCTAGAGAATTCAAGGTTTAGATATAAAATGTTTCTGGCTGATAGAGCTGCTCATATTGTTGCCATATCTTGCCGATGTTTTCTTCTAAATGGATATATTTAAATAACATCTAAGGTTTATGTCCTGCAGTCCTATCAGTGTTGGCACTCCTTAAACTACAGAAAATGAAAGGAGATGAGTATCTCTGAGCAGATGAGACTGGGTTTGACTTTAAAATTTCCAGGCATAGGCAGCATCTCAGGATTACTGCTGTAACAAAGCTCAGTATGTGGATCTAACAATCCTATGTTTTGTCTTTGGCACTAAGGAGCCCATGGCCTGGTGCAGTGCTAGGCTGAGATGGTGGTCATGAGGATCGAAGAAAAGTAAAAGTTTGTATTCTCACCAGTCCATTTGTGGCTTCAAGTCAGTGTTACTTGCATTCCTGACCCATCTCATTCGAATCCTGATCACACACAGCTACTAAAATACTGCAACCTTCTCTCCTTCCATAAAGGATGTTCTATACTCACCATCATCTCCAAAAGTTTTAAGTGAGATTTGAAGACCAGGAGATATGGGGCTTACCTGGTTTTCTCTGGCAGAGATGGGTTGTAAACCACTGTTTTTATCAGAGTTCTCACAGTACTTGGCATTTCTCTTTATGTCCCTATCCCAGGAGGCACGTGGCTATAAACAGACCTCAAAGCAATCAAACAAGTGAACAACAACAAAAAAAAAGCCTTGAAATGAAGATGCTGGAAAGATTAAATCCAGAAAGCTAATGATACATTTTAGATTTTCTGACTGAAAATATTCATGACTTTTCAAGTAATCCAATAATTTGGTGTATGTATGAGTCAGATTCATCACCTTTGATTACTGAAGGGTTGGCTGTGCTCCATTATCAATAAAAACAAAAGGAGAATGGGGACTTTTTTTTTTTTTTTCTTTCTTTTGGCCAGGATATCCAGACATTTGAGTCTCCTGTTGTCCTGGCTTGGTGTTCATTATCACCAGCAGCTGCTGGCCCAATCAGCTGGGAGGAGCTGCAGCTGGGAGAGGCCACAGCAGAGATAAACAACCCAACCAGCCAATGAGCTGCTTGTAGCCTGCTGAGTCACACCACTATTTAAGGGGAGGGCTGGACCCACCTGGGGGTGCCTGTTTTCAGATTGTTTCTGTGTGGCTAGCCCAGGGAAAGTTGGTGCTTGTGATACAGGTAGAGCCTTCCTGCTTCTAGTACTTGCATTGCCTACCATTTTATTATTATTATTATCATTACTACTGTTGTTTTCTTCTCTCTTTGTTGTTAAGATGCTCTTATCTCAACCACTGGTGTCTTATTCTTCTTTCTATCCCATAGTGGGGGGGTGGGAAAGGGGTGGGCAAGCAGCTGTCTTGATGTTTAGCTGCCAGGAGAGGTTAAACCCTGAAACCTGTGCAGAGCAGAGGAGTTCAGTGTATGAGATTTGAGAGGAAGAACTCTGGCTTGCAACATATTTTCCTTGTGCCTAGGAGAACTTCCAAAAGGTTGTCAGAAGTGTGCTTTAGACAGGATCTTGTGTGTAGCAAGGCAGGCAAAATAGCTGCAGTCATGCAAAGTAGCTTCTCCCATATCTATATGTTGTTTTTTTGTTATTTTCTTAGCTGCTGTCTTAACGAAATCCTATCCCAACCTCTTCTCTGTGGTGGTGAATTGGTGGTAATGCTCTGTGCATATTCATTAGACTTCAAAATCCATGTGCATAAAGAAGAACTCACAGTCAGGGCAAGTGACAATGTTCAACAAACTACATTCTTAATTAATTTCTTTTTTGTCCAGTGCTGAGAATTTTTGCACTTTAAATACTAGAGTTTTCTTGTGTGTGTGTTTTTGTTTTGTTTTCCTTTTAGCATGTGTTTTTGTTATATGGTAAGTCTTTTGCTCTTTGGTAGATGTGAAATATTTAATAAAAGTGCATATTTTGCATCCTATTATGTCCTAGCTCTTATGACAGAACTCATCTTTTGTGTACAGATGACTTCCCCTCCCACTTCCATTATTCAAAGCTGCCTGCACAAATCCTACACGGAGACTCAGTTTTGTCATTGGTGTTGAAGACAAAAAAAAGAGAGCTTCTTCTGACAGATATAGCCTATGTGACTTTGGGTACTGCATGTTTGTAATAGCCTTTTGCTGTAAACAGGTCAGCAAACTTTGCTTGCCTTGGAAAAGCGAAGAAGCTTGGCTTCTAAAGTCTCTAATGCCTTGATTATCATCTAGAATTTAAGAGGGATGTGAGAATTCATTAGAGAAATTTAATTTAAAAAAAAAAAAAGAAAAAAGAAACCAACTCCCTAATCCTCTAGTCATTAACTTAGAGCCACATCACCTTCACATAATTCAGTTTGCAAGTCTGCATTGAGAACATCTATACAGGTCTTAGTAGAGGCATGGTCAGGTTCTCTTCTGGAATCATCTGTCCAGGACTTCTGGTGCATGGTACACCAATAATCAGGGAAACATATGCTGCATTTGATAGTAGAACTGAAATAGCATTCATGTCTATCAAAAAGAGTAGTAGGAATAATGTCATATTTTGCATTTAATTAGGAAAAATTAGTTGAGAGAGTATGTCATTTTCTTTTATGTGACAATTAGAAAGGTGCCAAAAATTACAGCGTGGAATTTATATGCAGCTATCTTTTGCAGTTAGTCATCTTATTTACTGTCAAATAAATGTGGTTTTAGCAGAATTTCTGTGGAACTGTAATTACATCTACGGAACAAGTAGATTAGTCCCATCTGCATGTGCCGTATGCATCTTTCTGCAGATACTCTGTATCCCATCCCCATGTGCTCTGTTTGTGGCTGACTTTCTGAATTAAGACTAGGAGAAGGAAATTCTCTGCTCTCTTCAAATGAAAAGCTGAAGTAATATAACTTAAACTTATTTACCAAAGAAATATTACATTTCCCTGTGCTACCTACTATCATGGCAATGCTGAGCGGGCAGAATATATCATTTTGCTTTGAGGACAATACTGGTTGGAGGTCAGGACCTAATTCTGCAGCCCTTCCTCCCTTTGATGAAAACAGGGTGACTTGGAAGAGAAAGGACTGCAGAATCAGGCCATGCCACAAAAAAACACAAGCCAAAACCCAACTGAATTACTGCATGATGTGAAGGGGATAATATATCATTTCAGAATTCACTTTTTATTTTTCTCTTTTGGAGACAATATGTGCTTGCAGAAACTCCTCTCCTTTAAAATAAGTATGGTATAGGGGTCTCATTTTGAGAATTAACTGTAATTATTTGTTTTGTTAGGTGATAAATTCAGATAATGCTTTGAGACTTAAGAATCCTGTTTTGTATTTGTATACAATGCACAAAACCTTACTACATCAAAGACTGCATCATCTATGGTTGTGTTGTAAGGCAACAAAACGGGTCTCCCAGAAGTACTCCGATACCTACATGTTGCAGCACACATGTGAACATGTGGGTTGACAGCAGGGCTGGACAGAGGTCTGAGCACTGGCCATGCTGCTCCCATTCATTGCTCCTTGGTGGTTTTTTTTGGCTTGTGACAGTCAGTGCCCTTCCAGGAAAACAGAGGCCTGGTCTGGGGAAGAAGGTGGCTGATGCTGTTTAATATCTTCATCGGTGACTTAGTGGCATCATGTGCATCCTCAGGTTTGCAGGTGACGCCAAGCTGAATGGTGCTGTTGATGTGCTGGAGGGGTGAGATGCCATACAGAGGGACCTGGACAAGCTTAAGAAGGTGGTCTGTGTAAATCTCATGAGATTTAACAAGGCCAAGTGCAACGTCCAGCTTCTGGATTGGGGCAGTCCTCTGTATCAATACAGATTTGAAAAAAAAGTGAAAAAAGGAAAAGTTTCTGAAATTAATAAAGCTTGAGGGTGTTAGACCAATGGGTACCCTAGATGATGCCCAGACTGCTAGATGATACTGGTCACAACTACATCCACAGCTGACACGTGCCCTGTCAGCTTTGACACCGATAGCATAATTTTAAGTCTCAGAGGAGACAGTGTTCAGGTATTTATTAGTGTCTGGGATGTGATACTCTCTGAAACAGCCATACCCAGTGCATCCAAACAGGAATGAGAGGTTGAAGCAGTGCTGAAGTGCTGAGCTTTGTGCTGCAGGCTGTCTGCTGCAGAATGTGTGCTTGGAAATCCACCATGTGAACAGTGGGAGAGTCTAGACTTCACAAAGTGCTTAGACCTTGTCTGAGGGTGTGTAAATGCTAATGGGGAACTTTTAAGGGAATCAGTAATCTTCAAATGTAACAAGAGTTGAGCAGTAAGTAGTAAAAAGGTGAGAGATGCAAATGGAATAAAAATAGTGAAGAAGTTGCATTGAGCAAACCCACAGTGTGAAATAAACTTTGTGAAATTAATGGAATACAGTGTTAGGGAAGGATACTGCCATGCCCAGGGTGTGGTGCTAACTTCCCAACAGCCTGAAGAGACAACATTAATCTTGGCTTTTTCTACTTGCTGAGACCTGACATTGCAACTCAGGTCATTTACTATATTTTCTTTTAAGGATTTAATGTTACTGATATTAAAGTGTCCAAAACCAGGCCAGCATTTTTAGAGGCCAAATACATTAGCACTCATGTGTAACAAACATGTTGCGTATTCAGATTATTCATATGGTCCTTTGGAGAATCAGCTGGTAATGGGTATTTTGCTGGACACGTGGAGATTTGTGATTTGTGGTGAAGGACAGATGAGCCATGGGTTTGAGCAGATGGTGGCCATTACTTGTGCCAATATGTGACTGCATTTAATTATACCAGAAGTGCTGAGGCAGATTATTTTGCTGGACTCTTTATATATATCTTCATAGTAAAGTGAGTTAGTATTCAAGGAACCATTGCATATAAGCTGCAACAGATTCATTATAGTCATTCCTATATGACATGATGTCTATTATTTAGAAATTCATGGTCTCACATGTTTCCAGGTAGATTTTCACTTGAGTGCAATAGAGCCTGTTCTTTGCAATGTGGAGTGACCACTTAATGTAGTTCAATTTGATGGAAACTACACTTTTCCTTGAATTCATGAAGCGATAGCATAAACTGGCTGTACATAATAAATGTCTGCAAACTTTAAAATACAAATACAGCTTGCCATTTTAACCCACATTATGCAGAATTATCTATAATGCAATAGGATTCCATCTTGAGGACAACACTTTTATGTTTATACACTCTCTCTGGTCATATTTTCAATTTTTATGGGTTATTTTATTATTGTTTTGCTAATGACACTCAAACCTCTTTCTTTCTCCCTGTAATGCATCTTCAGTGACAGCGTGGTCTCTTAGCTGTGAGTTTGTGGTTATGGAATAATTTTTAGCAATTAAACACTTTATTGATTAAACTGTTCCTTCTGTTCCATGATTCATGTCACTAGACAGTACAGGAGGAACAAAAAACAGCTGTGAAGAGAACAAAGCATAGAGGAGAGGACTGTATAGGATTTTTCATCACCAGCTCCAGCTTTTACAGCTAACTTTCAGCCTCAACAATATCTTGCAGCCAAAGACCCATGCTGAAATGCTCCAGTAGAAAACCATATACCATGTGCAAAAATAGTGCATAAAATGAATGCTACTGGAAGCAGTACTGACATTTCCTACGTGCTTGAAGGCACATACTGGAAAAGTGGCAAAAAGCTGGTTACAGGCTTTAGCTGCCCATGGCATTGTATTGTCTAGCCCAGCTCATGTGGCTTGGGAGTAGGTTTGCAGCAGTAATTATGGCTGGCATTCAGTGTACTACTTTTATCCTTAGAGAAAAACCTATTTACCCTTTTCAGAGATATAATCTCTGCCTATATTCTCTATCCCATACTGTCTATAATATGTCCTATGGCTTGAATTTCCCTGAGCCAGCACATATTTTTAATGTTAGAGGACTTCTGATGAAAACAGCTGAACACATGTTCCTTTATGGATGTAGGAAGTGGTGAAAATATTTGTCAATGTGCTTCTGAATCAGTAATTCTAAACTTGTCTGTGTAGAATCATAGCCTTGGGTTGGCAGGGACTGTTAAGAGATCTCTAAAGGTCATCTAGTCCAACCTGCTGCAGTAAGCAGGGACATCCTCAACTAGATCAGACTGCTATCAACACCTCATTTGTCACTTGTATATTTGTTAATATTCTAGTAATAGGGGTTTCTGCTTCATGTATCACGTGATGCAAATGCCTTTTGAGGTTGGCTCCTGGGCATTCTGGAATGATGCTATTCCTTTTTATTTAGGGAATTTTAGTTGCTTGAGATTAGGGCCTCAGACACTTTTCATGTAGGGTGGATGCAGAGCAGGGAATTGAAGTACTTGGTAGGTCTAGGTTTATAACTGGGTGTAGGTAGCTTTGGAAGAGGAGTAGACAGGGAATATATGTATGGGAGTCTCTGTCTCTGGCATGGGAGAGCAAGGTGAGATGTGTGGGAGCACAACTGGTGCTAGTCCAGGGTGTGGGGGGGAGCAGCTGTGCTCTCCTGCCTAGACAAAATCTTGCAATTTATTCTTTGAAGTTTTGTATGCAACTGACCTTCACTTAAGCATTTTGTACTGTATAAATATTTCAAGTGAGCCATGAATCAAGATTAATGCATTAGGTGACTACCAAATCATTAGCAGTGCAGGATGTAATAAAGTTGATGCCAGGCCTTTATTAAACAGGGCGTGTTAGTCATTAAAATAAAGTAATGGTGTTGTGTAAATGTGAGATCAGAACCCCATTTCCTCTGGGTGTCTCATCTTAAACAGGTAGTAATGTTGGGAAAAGCAAATAGCAAGGTAGGAAGTCAGGCATGGTTTAAATTGTTATGGTGACTGAATTCTGATTAACTAATTTCCTGCATTTCTTCTCACAAAGAAGATGCTGCTCTACCTTATTTTCGATTTGGCCTCAAAACCATGATCTGGATAGTGCTAAGAGCTGATTTGTCAGTGTAAAAAACAAATACCAAAAAGAAGCTTGAGCTGGGGAGCAAGGCCAAACTCAGTTTACAGCAATTATACAAATATCTGATTTTATCCCTCTTTTTTTTTAATAAATGAATAAGAACAGACATTGTTTTTAATCCATTGTCAAAGCAGACTTTTCAAGAACAAATAGGAAAAAAAACCCAGGATCAACAAGTTCTGTTTACACATGAAAATTCCCTAATTTCACTGATCACCATCCATGTAGTTTATTCATTTTGCATGGGCCCCCACATAGTCCAGCTTCATGCTATGAATTAGATGAAAAAGACTTGTAAAGAGTTTTTTAGATAATAGCTGAAAAGTTCACTATGCTGGCACATTTGTGTCCATTCCTGTGAATTCCCAGTGATGAGAACATCAGCCCGTTTAATAAATGCAAACCATTACTTGTATCCAAATAGGAATTCTTGCACCTGCAGTCATACCCAGAGGGCTGAGCACTCCTTTCTCATCTCTCTATGGGCTGTAGTTAGCCACCCAGAGACCAAGGAAATAAAATGACCTTCAATGAGACTCATTTGTCATCTCTAATGTCAGCAGCTTCCTTCTCCCTTCCCCTGCTCTAACTCAGGGTTTCTGTAACTTTTAGGTCATCAGGGTGGATTCTGTAACTGTTCTAACTGTTTTGAGCTCCTAAAGATAGTTTGTGTTAGGTTGTTGCTTTATTTTGTTTTTAATTCATTGTAAATTAATCCCTTGAGATATTGCTGCTGATTGTGCTGCTTATTTCCATTTTTAGTCTTAGTCTATCTTGTTCTCTTTTATCTCAAGAAGCAACATTACCATTCAGGTTTTCTGGAAAATGCAGGTTTTATCATCATTCCATACTTGTTATAATTTTCCATACCTGTTAATATATTCCAGGGATCCTAGCAGTAGCCACACAACCTTGGCTGGAGTGATTCTGTAGCCAGGACAGGAGCCTTCTTTGGTTTTGCTTTGTTGTTTATTTTTATCTCTTTTTATCTTAAAAAAAAATGTGTGGAAGTTCAAGATCTTGATCTGCTTCTTGATAGTGCAGTGTTTGTTGTTTACAGTTTCTCATCCTCAACTTTCTTCTTGAAATACCATTCATCTTTAGATTGTTTCCTTCCTGGCTGTCAGGGAGTCTTTGTAAGTATAATAGTTACTGGGTAAAATACCATTGTAGCATTTTCCAGTGGCCAAATCCTGCAAATCAGTCATCTGCTATTACATAGGATTTTTTTTTTTTTAAACAAAACAAAGAAAAGCCTATGGTGACTTTAAAAAATGATACACCACACTCAAATGTGTTATGGAAGAATTTAAACTTCATGTAGTTATGTGTTTTAGCTGATGGCTCTGCCCTGTAAACTGCCCTGTCTTTTATAATACAGTGTCCTTATCAGAAGTAAACATAATTTTTCTATTGTTTATTTTTTAAGCAGTAACTAACATGTGATTTAAATGATCAATTTATAAGGTATAAACCTCAGATCGTTATCGTACGGTGATGTATTTTTATGTAGAATGTGCTTTTACTACAAGTGACATTTCAATAGCGTACAGCAGTCTCTGGAGTCCTTGACCTATTTCCAAGCAGCGAGCCTGCTGGGGTTTAAGCCAGTTTGGAAATCTGTCTGTTGTGTTGATGGATTATAGTCCATGTAGTGAGCACTCAGCCTCCACAAGGTTCATGGCATCTTCACCTTTAAGTATCTAATTTATGTAGAAATGCTAATAAATTATTTAGAAAGGCATGCTTGCTGATATCAGCAGTTCTAGAGCAATTAAAACGATATGACTTTGAAAAACATTGGAAATGTTGGCAGATCTTCAACAATTCTTTATAGGATCCAGATATTAATATCTGAGTAGAAAAAGTGTTTTTTTTTTCTTGAGATTTTCTTGTCATTTCTTTAGGAATTTATCAGATTGCACTTGGAATAAAGTCCACATTTATTCTGGAAAAGCATGCAACTCAGAAACGTGAGAGGACAGCAAACATTCAATACAATATAAATACAACAGAGCTCCTTCCTTTCTTCCTGGTTCATTAAGGATTTGTTCCCAAGTTTGCAGAAACCTCACATCTATACCAATAAAAGTGCAGTAATGACCCATTCTGTGACATCAGGATACATTCAGACACCTTCACACTGTTTAGCTCTTTTATGCTGCAGATCAAGTTGGCCACTTGATGCTCCTGGGCTCATCTCAAAGCTTTCCTCTGGGATTTATTTTGCATGCTTGTGGTATGAATCAAAGCCACATCAGTTTGTTGCTATGGTATAGACAACTGAGTCCGAATGCCTGGGTCAGGCTGTGTTTAATTACTTAGTATAGACACATTTATAGGGGCAAGGCAAGGATACAGGTTAGCACAAATTGACGCATGTTTGATGATGTAGAAGTTTGCCCTGAGAGCCTGAGTAATCCTTCTGGAGAACTGCAAATGTTGACTCTTCAGGTTAAATACCTAAATCTGTCTGCAGGTGTCTGTCTGAACGGCGGTGTTTTGGCAAGTGCTGAATGCCTAAGTTCTTTATTAAATCAACAGGAATTTGAAAATCACCTTGTAGACACAGTGGGACAAAATTAACATTTATTAATGTACAGGATTACAAGAAACTGGCTTAGAAGAGCCAGTTGTGCCATTTCTCCACTTTGGGGCTTTTAAGATCCCACCAGTCAGAAAAATACTTGCAAACTCTAACTTTCTTCCTCCCTGCCTGCCTTCCTCCTACTCTGAAGCATCCCTGAAGGACAAACAAACAGGGAAAGCAAAGCTAGCAGTGAAAAAATAGCTTGACTAATTTTTATTTGATGGCAAATGAAAATTGCCTTTGCACCGCTCTGTTACATGTCTAATAAAAGGCAGGTGCTGCTGTACTGCCTCCTTTGGGAGGCTGTTCAGACCCAGGGCTTCTACCTCATGTGACACTCCAAAAAATCAGAGCATTATTTAGCCCCCTATTGTAAAAACAAACATGTTTATATGGAAGGTGAATCTCTTTTGCACTCTGTTTATTTCATCTTTGGACCATAAAAGCCATCGCTGAAAACTCGACTTAAATTTTAGCTTCATGCACAAATGAGAAAACAAGCTATACTGCAGATAACATTTTACAGGAATATGACATAGTGTATTGATTTTCTTTAATCCTGAAATTCACTGGAGTAGTGGTGCAGCTTTGTTCTTAGCTTAGATCTGCTTATCTAGAACTTTAATGACTATTTATTTATTTATTTATTTATTTATTTAGTGACACCTAATTGATTTTGACAAACAGGATTAGATCTTAAAACTCTGAAGCATAGCTGGGAATGATTAGGGGAGACCAAACTAAAGCAATTCTCAGTTATTCGCAGTGACAGCATGGCAAGCTGCTTCCTAAGGGTGTCATGTGCACACAGCTGCTACCTTAGCATGGATCTGGCTTATGACTTTACAGAAATTTGGAAAGCTAGTGGGTTTTCACCTGAAAGAGTAGCTTGGGGCCACAGAGCTTGATTTCTGTGTGTGAACACATGCTGCTAAGCTGAGGAGCGACGTGTGTCGCTTGCTACTGCAGGTAGTGCCACCTGCTTGGACTTCGGTGCTCTACTGACTGCTACTAACTTCTGTGGACATGTAGTGGCTCGTTGCTTGTTTCAGAGTTGGTATCTGTGACATCTGTGCAAGAGTCTTACTTTAACCAGTAAACATATGGTGAACATAGTTGCTTTTTTTACTGCGGCCAGAAATCTGCAGTTTTAGATGTGAATCTGCAGCAGGACGTTGTCTTGAGACAGACTTGGGTAGCAGAAGCTAGAGCATCTCGAAATAGATCCTAATTCACAGAAATCTGCTTCATATTAGCAAATTAACTCTCTGACATAGTGTCAATATGTAGAGGTAGAGGAAGTCTCTGAAAGCCCTTTCTTACAGACAGGGTTGGGAGAAGCACTAGCAATTTCAGAGCACATCATGGTTTTTGGCTGCTGGCTGTCTCAGAGGTACACTAATGGTGTTAAAATATTTCAAGTTGTCAATGGCGATTTGCTTAACAGAGGCTTTAAGGTCAACACTGCTTTTTCAAATTAAGCTCTTTACATGTAATGTTAGGACAGTTTCTAACACGGGGAGATCGTAGTTTTGATGGGAACTTGTAGCATCTGCTGACCAAGGCTACAGAGAGTTGAAAATTTAGTTATTAGCAGAATGACAGTGACTACTGGTAAAGTCTCTTTTATTTGTTGTGGATATTTGAGTATGTCTATTGCTGGTGTTTCACCCTCCCTGTGCAATGTCAATCTAAACATCCCCATCTTCTTTAGAAGCTGCAGCATTTCTTCTGGTAATTGCCAATTTATCCAACCATTCCATTACATCACTGGGAAGCTGGCTGAATTTAGAGAAGTCTGTAAATGAATGATTAGTCTGAGGTGGAATAATATTTGAGAGAGGAGTAAGGAAATGGTGTTAGTATAGGAAATGTTCTTTTAACAATTGTTTCTATTGTGGACAATTGTGATCATTATACTTTGTTTCCCTGTATGTTTCTTGGCTGCTGCAGGAATGCTTGTAGTTTTGTATTTATTTCCAAGCATTTTTCAAATTATTTGATGTGTGCTGGGCTTTCCTTTTTAGCTCTATCTGGAAACAGTCCTCAAAGACAAGTAAGGATGTGTCTGTCTATCTCAGGGACTGTATCCCTGATAGCTGCTTTGATGTGTAACTAACCACCTGCCTTGCAGTAGCTGGAGTTCATGTGGGGAGAAAGACAATTTTTTAGAGCTACAAACAAAAATGAAACTAATGTTTCTATCCTACAACAAGTTACAGCATTGTCCAGAAGTGCCTTATTGGTTAGATTGAATGAGCTGTATCTTGAAATGCTTAAACATCTTGGAGGACTCCCATTCTAAACATAGGAAATATACAGGGTGTCATCCTCCCTCAATAAGCGTATTTTTAAGAAGGCTGTAGATATGTGAAAGAAGATGTATATTGTGTGCTTTTGAAATATGAAATGTGAGGAAAAAGGCAGTCGGGATAAATATGGAAGTATCAGATCTGTATTTTAGGTTTAAATTTTAATCACTACTAAGTCCATTAAAGAAGTGGAAAATAGAGTATGATCAATTGATATAAAAGTATTTTTTTCCAAAGATGTTAATGTCTTTATTATGAAGTAGCACCTGCTACTGCATCAAAAGTTATTAGATTGTATGTGCATGAAGTAATACCCACAGAAGAAGTTAGATTAATAACCCATAAATCATATACCACAAGGGTATGCGGTTAATATCAAGATTAATTATGCACTGATTTGTAAGTCATTATATCATAGATATCAGTGTTGAGGTTTAATTTTTCTCTAAAAACTGATGAATTCTGAAATAGCTGTTTAACTATTTATAAGTGCCCTTGAGATGCAGGCTGAAGCAAGACAAGGAAACATACCACTGTTTCATTGCTCTGCCTTGTATAATGGAGTGGTTAAATCTACAGTATTAATCATATCAAAACTTAATTAACATTTCTGTTTTGTGACTCAACCTTGTAAACTACTTCTTTGTTTTGTCTTCCAAGGTGTGTGGTTGCGGGTTTTATTGTTTTACACTCCTGATAATCTTCTCTTGCAATTATTACATTGTGTCATCATTTGCGTCCAATTTAAAAAAAAATATTTAAAAGAGGGAAAACATGGGATATATTTTGCTATATTGATGAAGGCTTATGAGATGTTTAATACATTGTGGCAAATATAATTTATATTCACAGAATCACAGATATTAGGGGCTGGAAGGGACCTAGAAGATCATCTAGTCCAACCCCCCTGCCTGAGCAGG
>JANHGL010007808.1:0-33019 GCA_024611195.1 Ceyx melanurus | reverse complement strand
CTCAGTGTGGAAAAGAACATTGACATCTTGCATTCCCAAGGAAAAATTACTTACTGTTGGCTGGTTATGTTTACTGACGCCCAGGAAGTTTTGAAAATGAAAATAAATGACTTTGCAAAGCTCTTTGTAATGTGCTGCGAGAACCCTTGTAAAAATAGAAATCAATTAAAACACACCAAGCATGAGACTCATAAACCTTTGGAGACCTTGGAGTCACTTTGCCTGACAGCAGCACTCAGCGCTGAGCCAGCCCGTTGGCATCTCAGGCCAAAGCCCAAGTACTCTTTGAAGAGCTGTAATTACTCAAACTACAGTTTTCCTAAGCTAGAGCTGGACAGTGGCCAGGGGGAATTAAGACTCTTTTTTTGACCTTGTTAAACTTCATCCATTCATGATATCCATGCAGTGGTTTCTAGTTCAGGAGTATCTGAGAAAAGCCCAAGCAAATCCCATTAGGAAAACTGAGATGTCTCCCAGCTATTTTGAGGACAGTCTCACAGCCTGTGGACTCTGATTCCTGCCTCAGCATCCAAGTGATGTCGGTGGAAGTCGGCCTAGGCTGCTGCTTGCCAGGAAGCAACAGTTATAAAAATGGCAAATTTAGCTGTTCCCTTGCTCCTTATTTCTGCATGAATAGCAGTACAAACTCAGGCAAATTATTTCCTTTAAGAATTGCAGAACTGAAGGTGAGTTGGGGACTGTAGCTTAGGTTTCAGATTTGAGTTTCAAATGGAGTTTAGGGCTGTCCCAGGAATACTGCAGTAAAACTCAGGGTTCAGAGTGGGCCAGGAACATTCAGTGAAGTTGTGAGACGGTTGTGCTGTGATTCAGTGTAAAGGATTTGGCTGCTGTGGGTGAGAGGTGTGCTCTGACAATTGTCCTTTGGATAAGACAACAGATTTTCGTTTGCTTTATTTCCTGGTTTATATTTACTTCTGAAATCAAGAATTAAAGATTCAGGAGATGAGAAGAAGGGAAGGTAGACTAAGTAAAAAGATTTTGCCTTGTACATGCTGGGGAGAAGGAGGCTTAGCTGGCAGAGAAAAGCCTTCATATTGCGTCCTCCTCCCTGAACTGCTCATGTATTTTCATTTGAAAGCATCATATGAAATACAGACACACTTACATGTTTTTCCATTTCTTAACGTTGCTAAAATTTGTATCAGAGAATATTTCTTCCATAATTTTAACTAACATCTTGGCACAATACTACAGATGGAAACAGCATTAGAAACCCACACGTAAATATGACTTGATCCTAGAAAGAACAGAAAATTAAGATTCTCTTAAAGATAAAATTACATTATTAGCATCTTAATATAAATATAGCTACAATAATGTCTTTGAAACATCCACACATCAAACAACTTGTGTGTTGCAAAACAGTAAATAACTGGTGCTTGAAATATAAGTTATATAAAAGATGTATTAAAAGTTATCCATGAATTTTAGCATCCAGATTAACTCTGGGGTTTGCATTTTACACACCTCCTACACTATACTTTGATTTTAATAGGATGCTCAAATGTTTGAGAAATCCAGCATCATAATCTGACTAATTATGATATATGGAAAAGATTTAAGGACCTAAGCATGCTGCTAAAAATGTTGTTATTGACCTCTGTAAGGGCAGGTTCTGGCTTGAAACAGGGAAGAACTTTTCTTTCTCATGAGATCCTACTGGCTTACTTGAAGGATTATTTTTCTTCCTGCTGAACTTAGCTTTTATGAAAAACACACATTAATAGTATCCCATGGAGAGCAGAAATATGTGATTTTTACCAGCTCTTTACTAAATTTGGCGAGTGCTTTAGTATGCACACAAAATAGATTTTAACATCACATGCTTGTTAGTTTTGCCATTTCTCTTTGTTCTGTATGGAAAAGCATTTTATGTTGTGTCCCATCTTGGAGGTTTAGCTAATTTTCATTAGTCTTGAAATCCCATGGGCTCGTGTCAAATTTTTTTTTTCCCTGAAAGATCTGAATTGTCCCTGCAGCCTCCTCCTCCCCACAGCACCATTCCATGCCATCTTTTGTCCCTTCGTCTGCTCATCTCCCTCACCCCTCCCAGGTAACTCCAGGACTTGGGTCAATCCTGTCTCTGGTCTGGTTTGCCCAACCCCTCCCATGGATGTAGGACCTTAAGGAGCCATCACCTTCAACCCCCACACCAGCCAATGACCTCATCTGAAATCTTTAATCCATCATCCTATAAAAAGTGATGAGCAGAGAAACAATTTCAACAAAAAGCAGCTGATGTATTTTGGATGGGAATGGTTGATGGTGGCTGCCATGGTGGGTTCTACTGATGGTGCTTCTCTCTTCTTGGTTTTTATTTTTGTGGAGGTTTTTTCCTTTGTTCTGGTTTTTGTTTTTTTTTTTTGTTGGGGTGTGTGTGTGTGGGGGGGGTTGGTTTTTTGTTTTGTGTATGTGTGTGGGTTTATTTTTTTTGTCTTGTTAATTCTCATTTTGTTTTTGTTTCCCCCCATACACACATGAAGCTTTGCTGCATGTTAATGAGAGTTTGTATTTCAGCGAACAGAGGAGTGACCCTCCCCTTGCCCCCAGCTGTTTTAATTCACACATGAATTCATATAATAATTACTGTATCACAGAAGTGCTTGCAAGTAACCTGGCAAGGTAATTTTTGCTTTTGTAGCACGCAGTGCAATTTCTGCATCCTGAATTTGATGGATACCTCAGGAGAGTGCAAAATGAAATTGATAAACCCTTTTCTTCCCCCATGCTGCACACACTGTGTTTATATTCCTCTTCCCACTGTTTCTGCAGCGTGGTGACCTCAAAACTCAGCTGTCTTCATGGCTCTTTCTCACACTGTTGCCAAACAAATTATTTAGGAATTATAGCATTTTCCTTCCTGTACCATTTAGAAACAAATTATTTTCAAACTAGATGACAGAAAATTAAAAAAAGTACCTAGGAATTAGTAAAATATAATATTAAACAATTTCTATTGCTGTATTTCTACCCAAGGAGATTAAACACCTCAGTACTTCTCTTATCACAAATTATTCCTCGATATTCAGTCATAAATTGAGTGATATTTTCTTTTTTCCTGAAATATAGTTTCACTAAAAATTGTGATTTCCTTTTTGCAAATGGAAGCTGAATTGCATTTTGTTGGAATTAGGGGAGGCAACAAATTTGAGAGGCGGTTTTCCCAACTCTCATGTATTGCAGAGAAGTTTCTTTTCCCATTTCTTGAAATCATAATTCTTCAAGAAATAGAGACGTGGCATCTTGAAATATGTTGGAAAATTCACCTTTTGCAGATGCTTTCTGCCTACGTACAAAGCATTTCAAAGCTCGTGTGTGTGTTATGGCTTAGTATGGAGGGACCCAGGCCCTCAGAGCATTATAGTGGGAAAACTGGAGCTAAGCAAGTGCTGTGCCACACGGGGATTCTGGAATCAGTTCTATAATCTGTGGTGTTTGGGCTTGCCAAGCCTTTTCACAGGTCTGATGATAAGACAGACCCTTATGGAATAAAATGCTAAGCATCAAACCACATTTTAATGGTGCGTGGCAGGTATTTCACCTGTGGAGATGATTTGGATCTGTTTTAGTGGATGAATGTGTGTGCTTATATCAAACACTGAAATAAAATCAAAGAAATGCTGTTGATTTTATGGGCTGTGTCACTATTGGGAATGGATCTTTAATTATGACTTGAATTACAGTAGCAGCTGAGGGCCTCTGTGAGGATTTGCTGTCCCACTGCGCCAGGTGCTATAAAAACATCTAGGTTACAGCATATGAATGAATGCCACAGTTTGTGCAACAGGTCCAGCTGGGGTTTACAGATTGAATTTTGGTCACCTGGAGAATAGACTTCTGATAGGATTTTGGAGTCCACATCCCCACTTTCTAATGTATTTTGGAAATTTCGTATGGTCACTTTGTCCTGGATAGCACTAGGAAGAACTTGAGAATGCTTTGAATATCAGTAGTGCTTATTTATATGTTGTAAGGGAGTAGGAGGATGTTGCAGTTTGATTACTAGAGCACAGAAGTTGTGTGAGATGCCAGTTCAAAATATAGAGAAGCTAAATTAATCTTTAAGTGCTGCTAGGTCTGGAGGGGATCCAAAACTGTTTCATCATAGTGCTCATAAAAATGATGGGAAGTTATTAAATATCCATTTCTGCAATAGAGTACAGCTAGGAATCCCAGATATTACTGTATTTAGATCTTCTTACGGATTTATTTATTTATTAAATTTGGAAGTGGCATTGGGTTTCATTTGTAGCTGACACAGACTGGCTTTGCTCCAGTAGAGCCAACATTCTGTGTCAGTCAAGACTAGCTGAGGATCTGATGCCTTCTACTCTAAAACTGTGGAAGCCCCATCATCCTTTGATGCTACCAGTTAGGCATAAGGTGCAGATGGCATTCATTTTCTTCTATTGGCTTTGTAATAGGAACATGTAAAACCAAAAGCTGAATCAAAACATAAAGCATGCAGGGTTTAATTTTACAAAGGGCTAAGTGTTATGGATATAGCTTTTTCCTCCCTCACTCCCCAACTCTCCATTAAAGCCCAGCCTCAAAGCGTTTGTGCCTGAGTGGTTTGCAGAAGACTGTGAGAGGAGATGGAGCCACAGGACCAAAGGAGTGGCTTTAGGGCACTCATAAAAGACCCTCCCAGAAAAGCAGGGCAGGATAGTGTGTTGCACTGTATGCAGGGTAAAAGACTTTTCTCACTGTACTGGGGAGTAGACAGCAAAGATATAAATTTACTGTCATTGCTCCCTATTAGTGAAAGCATTTATTACCAAGAGAAGACAATGAAAAACATAACGTCATTGTCTGTTGGCACTGCAACAGGCAGGGTGGTTTCATCTTTCTGTTGGGGTCTTGTAGGAAAGCCCACTTACATGCAGTGCCTCATTTGTAAAAACAGACCACGTTTTTGGTCCTCTCTCTCTGAAGTGTCACCTTTAGCATCTGAACGACTGAGTTTACTGTAGCCTCTGGCTTAGGCTCTCTGAGGCTATCTGCAGAGCGATTGCTATTCAGCATCACACTCCAGCAGAAGCATAGCTCAGGGTGGTCTGCAGCAGCAGGCAAGTGGGGAGCAGAAGGAAAGGCAAGAATATAAATTAAAAAAACCAAACAACACAAACAAAAGCCACTCAGCTTGAATTCAGAAATGAGAAGGATATAGTTACTTGCTTATTATTGTTTATCTGTATTATGATACTAAGTTCTTTAGTGATGGTTTCTGCTGTGCCAGGCAGGGTACCAAAAATTATTCCTGCCCACAAAGAACCTCCATCTTAAATTTAAGGCAGGAGATCAGCTGAGAATCTGGACAGGCAGAGGAGTGTGATGAGGCAGTAAGGGAGCATCGATCAGCAGTATAACCAGAGGTTTCAGCAAACCTCCTGCTGTAACCACTGCAATGCATCTGGTTTACTGACATTATCATTACAATTAATATTTCTTTTTTACAACACAAGGTTAATGGTCTAACCATATGGGTTACCTACTCTTTATCTCATTTGTTGCACTGTTTAGCAGCTACAATCTACAGCAGTTTTTTATTATAAAGAACTAATTAACAGCAAGATTATTTTTCCACTGACAGTCAAAGGAGTTTTTGCCAGGGGCAAGAGTGTTCCCACACCTTAATTCCTCAGTAAAGATTTATTCTGCGCCGTGTTCTGCAATTGGTGAGCTGACTTGCCAAAGACATTGAATTTGCCATTACATCATCAGGCAAAAGTTTTAATTCAGAACAGGGTAGCATGGATTGATGGTAGAATATATATTTTTTTTCTTTTACCTGTGCTAACAAGCTTACTAGAAGGTTTTTAATTTACTGTGTTATAAGTGTAGTATTTTTGGTTATTTAGTCAAAAGTTAGGGACAAATCAGAAAAAGCAAGAAGCAGAGCTTGTAAGAAATGAAAGTATGGAAACCATGCAAAAAACACTGCTATAAATTCCATCCTGCCACCTCTGAAGGCAAATAATGTCTTGCACTTACTTTTGGTACACAGAAGTGGCAACTCTACATTGAAGACGACTACAAGGTCCACCATGACCATCCCAATATTGAAACTTCAGAGATTTTGGTCCAGGATTTCTAATTTAGTGGGGTTTTGGGGGGTTTTGTGTTTTGTTTTTTTTTAAGTGATGTCTGTATTGTTCTTCATTCATCTAGCAATATAGACATAGTGATTAAAAAAAAACCAACCCAAAAACACAGAAAAAAGTTGTGCTTGATGAGTTTTTGTTTTCAGAAGTTTTTACATTATTGTAATATAGCCACTGTGCTTGCCAGACTTTTGGCAGGTTTCAAATAAACATGCCAGAAATAATTTTGTTGACAGCATCTTGGATTGGAGCAAATCCAGCCTTCATCCATAACATGTCAGTACAGTGATTCTTTCACAGGCTAGAAAATCTGTCATCACAGATCTGTATTCTAGAATCTTAAAATACTGTAGATGTCTGGATTTATGGTTACAAATTCAACTTCACGGGTGGGTAGCTTTATCTTTCAATCATAAATGAAGATGAAAGTGATAACATTTACAGTTTTTAATATGCAGCACCAATGGAGTGTGCTTATGTTAAAACCTGTGGTAACATCTGTTTTACTTTCCTAATCCAAAAACAATTAAAGTTTTATGTAGAAAGAAGGGGGTGAAAAACAGACAGCAAAGGGAAAAATAAGGAGAAAAACCCAGGCTGAAGAACTTTAGTTTGCTTGTGGAGGTTATGCAGCTGTTGAATTTGTTCTTCATGAGAAGCAGAGAGCAGGTGACTCCACCCAATGAGTGACTTTTTGATATTTCCTTTTATGTTGTTTTCAGTAGGATCATTTCATCTGAGCAGAAATCACATGTGCTTGGTTTATTTCCATTTGTGCAATATACTCAGATTTCAGTATTAAAACCCGAAGTGGCATCTTCAGGATTAACAGCCATGGTTGAGAAAGAATATCTGCTTGCTGTTGGTTTAGATCTCATCTGGGATCTTTCAGGAATAGGCAAATTATAACTTTTTTTGCTGAGGACTGTGAATAGGAAGCTGATGTTCACCTGTGGGAACTCCTCTTAAGGGGGGCAGTTTGCTGGTTTGGGTATCATGAACTGGTTGCGAGGTGGTAATCTACATATTAACAGAAATACAGATAGGCAAGATCTAAGGTGGCAATGCTGACATATATATGGTATGATGTGTGTGCAGCAGGTTTACTGTGATTCAGTTGAAAGAGACTTCAACCTAGAAGAATAAAAGAGCTGCTTTCCAAACCTGTACTGAATAAAACTGTTTACCTTTCTTTGAAATGCCATTTATCTCTTCTTGCCTTTTATCAGGGGAAATTTCATGATGGAATTTTGAAAATGAAGTGAATACCTTTATTTCTTGCAGTGTATTAAGCCCCAAACTTTTGTTTACGAATACTTTTCCTCCTCTTGATGCACTAGAAGTTACCAGTCTTTTTTTTCTTTTCTTTTGTTTTGTTTTTTGTTTGTTTGTTGTTTTTTGTTGTTTTTTTTTGTTATTGTGATTCTGCACAAATATTGATTGGATGACTGCAGAATTAAGGGGATTATGATGGGATAATGAATTCAATGGAAGTATTGATATCTTGAAAGCTTAAGCACATGTGTTGATGTGCAATACCCTGTGAGACATGGATGGGAAAACCTCACTTAATGCAAGGCTTTATTAAGCTTCTAAACTACAGCTGGGGTTGTAGATGCACTTAAGCCCTTGAACTATTTTTTTTTTCAATTTAGAAACTTCTGACCATTCCAGGGAGAGAAAGTTGTTACATTATTTTTGGGAATGTGACTCTTGCCATCATTCCTGTAGTGCTGCCTGCATCTTACCTCTGTCCTTAGACACTGTTAAGATTTGACTGGGTTTCTTAGCTGCTTCTTCCCAATTCTGCCACCCTTCTAGGTCCCACTGTGCCCTGCTGTGAAAGGAAAAATATTTCTGCCACTTTCTAAGAAGCCCTGGATTCTTCTCCTGGCTTTATTTCTCAATTTCCGTGTGACCCTGGGAAAGTAACAGGCTCTCTTTTGAGCCTATTTGCATCACGTGAAAAATGGGAACTGTAACATTTTGCTAAAATAGGTGTGAGAAAACTAAATTAATTAACATTTTTATTCATACTTAGGGTGAAGATGCTATAAAAATTCAAGAGTTTATATTCTTTCTGTTTTCTTGTTGGCAAAATTGCATTTCTCAAGGCTCCTGACCTACTTTTCAGACTTCACTAAGAATTAGAAACTATGAATTTGTACCTTGCAATTATTTTTCATTTTGAATAGAAAGCCAAGTAAAAACAAAGGGAATGAAAGGATTTTCTACCCTTCTTTGCCATAAGGAAGAGAACCATCATGTCTTTTTCAGAACTAGAATAAATATTGAAATACAGAGGTTTACCTCAGAGGTTAAATGCCACAAACTTGGCTTCCACTGCAGACTTAAAGCCTTTGCAATTGATAGAAACTCAAACAGGAAGAGAGTCTCAACATTATCTTTTTCTCTAAAACGGATTCTTGATATGAAAAAGGCTGAAAAATATTTTTCCAGCATTTTCTGATATCAAAACTGTGAGATTTACCCAACCTCCCTGTTCAGGTCATGTTGCTGCGTATAAGAAAAAGTTACAGTAAATGAAACGCTCTGAAGTAGAGAAGAACTTTATCATAAAGCTTTTTGTTTTCCTAAAAAATTTTAAAAATAAAAAAATGGAAAAATACTTTTTCTTGCACACACCATCCCTCATAATAAAGGAAATGAGGCAAAAATTCTAAATTGGTGAGGTTGACAAGGAGGAAGAACAGCCAGAGTTGTTTTAGCTGTGAGGCCAGGCCACTTGAGATAATTCAGTCTTCCAGGAAAGTGGAGTGCATTGATATTTCATACAGTTCCTGGGGATGCTTCAGTGCATGCATGAAATCACATTTAATACACAGTGCTAAGGAGAATCCAACAAAAAGCATGAAAGGGATAAAGTGCAATAAATATTTAAGATCTTGTGAATGCAAACACAGCACTTCATAAAAATCTCTGTCTCGAGAGCAGAGGTGCTGTATACCTCATAGACAGAACATATGGTGCAACCACAGTGAATTTGAAGCTAATCAGTGAGTAGTGATGGAGCTTTTATTCTAAAGTTTTAAGGATGTCATTAAATGTAATGTATATGCTAGACGTGAATCCTGTCTTCATGTCTTTACACCAGCCAACCTAGAAATGTGTGCAGGGTGGCCTGAGGGGATGTGATGCTTTCTGGAAAGGCAGAAGAGTTCACTGTGGGCATATCTATTGATTTTTATCTCCATACATGCCCCTGTGAATTATTTATCTTCCTGTATTCTTCTCTGGCATCTTATTTTAAAAGTCACTTGAAAGTTACTGTAAAGCTCTTTACTCTCAGCCTTTAATGAGTGTTGGTAGGAAACTGGCTTTTGATAAGTGAATTTGGATGAGTGCTGGTGTGGAGGACTGGTGCCTGTATGTGAGGATATGTTGAGAAGTGTGGGTTATATTACTGAGCACCCTATGGGTGCTTCACATGTTGTATCATCTGCCTTGGAATGAATTAAATTAATGCCACAATGTATTATAATGGCATGAATCATATTTGGCTTAAGGGCTTCACCCACTGTGGTTGCAGAGTGCACGGTGTGGTTCTGTGGAAATGCATTGATGTTTGGATTCTGCTGTTTGTTTCCTTATCTAAGTGCCTGTTCTAAATGTTCATTTTCCTTTGATGTTTTCTAGGAGCTGGTGGGGAGTAATCCTCCACAAAGAAACTGGAAAGGAATTGCAATTGCCTTACTTGTTATTCTCGTTATCTGCTCCCTGATTGTCACCTCTGTTATACTCCTGACACCAGGTATTTATAACCTTTAGCTCGCTTCCATTCTGCTTTATTTCTGTAATTTTACACTTTTAAGGGTAAAGGGATTGCAAACTGACTGCAAAGTTAACATCAAAGGAATCATCCTTCCTGTTCTTTAGTTTGATGTGCTGCTGAGTTTAAGGCCATTCTTAGGTAGGTTGTTTGAGAGTTTTATGTTTCAATTCAAAGATGAGAGCTGCTGAGCTGAGGATACAAAAGTGAAACATGGTTGCCTAAAGAAAGATGGAGACTGTCATTTTAGATGTGCCAGAGTATGAGATATGTCTACATGGGCAGTCAGATATGACACAGGACTTACTGAAGTTCATGCCCACGTGGAGCAGTGTCTGTCAGTTGGGTGGCGTGTTCTAGACCATCTGAAATGGCAGTGGATGCTTATGCTTAGGCACCAAAGTCCCCTCACAATCAACTAGATTGATTTTTAGATAACACTATGGTAATTCAGCTTAACAAACAATTCCAGATAGTTAATATATCTGTCTCTATAGTGTGCCAGATAGCATGTAAACACAGCAAATAATTTGTAACTTCCCAATAAGAGATTAAGTTATTCCTCTTGCCAAGTTTCAGCAAAGTTCTGTGCACATAACCTTTGTAAATTACTTCTCTTACAGTAGCTGCTGAAGTTGTAGGCTTGAATTTTAATGTGGTATCATTATGATTATTGATTATTACATATTTATACAGCCCTGTAAATTTCCATGCCTACTTACAGAGTAATAATAATGTGCTTTCGCAGCTCTGAGAAGATTGTGATCTGAATACCAAAAGACAAATAAATGGGAGACAAGACATGGAAAAGAGAATTCAGTGTCAGAAAGGGTGAGGGTCCACAAAAGACAGGAGAAGGCAGAAGGTCCCCTGCAGAGGGATGTAGAGAAGAAGAAAAAGGGCTGCTTCTTGGATTGTGTACATGTGGGTGATGCTAGAGGACATCAGGACAGAAGGCACAATGCTGAGGAGGGTAAGGGAGGAATGAAAACATAGGAAATGGAGGAGCACAAGATAATGAAGTGGAAGAATGAGATGCAAGTTGCATGGCAGAGATTTCTAGCTCCAAGCGTGAACTGTCATGCAGTTCAGCAGATCTGGGCCATCTTCCCTGGCACAATTTGTATTTCACAGTCTTCTGTATGACAGACTGGAGACAGAGATAAATCAAGAAATACAGGGCTGCTCTGACTTAGTTTGAAAATGAGTGAAACAATCACTATGTTATCCTTTTGGGTATTTATTATGTCACGTTCAGTTTATTACATGTTCTCCTAAAGTTTTCAAAGTAAGACGTGGTCATGTCAGACCAATCAAGTAATTTAAATTAATTAAATGGTCTCAAATTACACCAGAGAAGGTTTATATTGGACATTAGGAAAAATATTCTTTATTGAGCATGTTGTCAAGCATTGGATCAGGCTGCCCAGAGAAGTGGTTGAGTCACCATCCCCAAAGGTGTTTAAAAGACATGGTGCTGAGGGACACAGTTCAGTGGTAAACCTGGCAGTGCTGGGTTAATGGCCAGACTTGAAGATCTTAAAGGTCTTTTCCGACCTGAGTCTACGACTTTATGATTTTTTATTAAGGAACACTTTTTAAATTGCTTTTGATAGGGTTCAGATTTGACATGTTTGGACAGTGCAGTTAATCTCCGTGATTGTGTGTTTCCAAACTGTGTCTTACGTGTAAATAGAAAACTCTGAGCACAGTACTGCTTCTGTTTTTATTATGGATCCAGACTGCTTCATGGTGAGACACTGCCAAGGGTAAAATCAGATAGCTTAGGTTGCAGCTGTGGCTTGGCAGAAGCTGACTTGTCTTCTCTTGGGTCACTGGTTCTGGAGCTTGTTAAGAGGACGAGCTATGGCACAGGGTAACAGGAGGTTAATTTTACAGGCATTTCCCACCAGCCAGTGCTAAGTGAGACATTGAGATTGGCTTGACAAACAGAAAGTACTACTTTGTTAATTCTGACTGGGGATAGCACTTCTCAGTGTGGTAGGAATGTGGAAGATGAAGCAGCCTGTCCAAAAGGAGAAGCAGAGTCTGCATTTTCCTGCCATAACATAGTTCACTGGAAGAAGAAATGTAGATTCTTCAGTAGGCAAGCTGAAAAATAAGTGATGGATAATTGAGCAAGAGACAAGGAATGGGCAGGAGGACGGTGAAGGAATGAGGCAAAGCAGTTTTGTGGATGTTCATGGGGAGCTGCTGCCAAATGTGTGTCATCAGAAAAAAAAATATTAACAAGAATAAACAAAAAAACCCTCTTCACTGGAAGTGTCTCAAGCGAGTGATGCAGTCTGTCATGGGAAGAGCACAATGTTTGAGAACACTTCAAATATTTTTAAACCTTCTGATGACTGTCCTGGTTTGAGTGAGAACAGAACTAATTCTGTTCAGCGATTTCACTTTTCAGCTCAGTTCTTCTAACCAACTGCGCTGTCTGAAGTGAGCAGCTGTTTGCACAGGCAGTGGCTTCTCCTGGCAGTGATAACACCTAGTGCTTAGAGTTAGTGCCAAGGGTTGGGGTGCAGAGCAAGGCCACTGCTGGATCTTTTGCACCATGTTTGTTAGTCAGGAAGAGCAAGGAAATATTCTGTGCAGAAGAATTATCAAGCAGCCTCTGACCACTGCTGGAGTTGAGAGGAAGCTTGAGAGAAAGGATTGGTACTGCATGATAGCAATAGACCTCAGGCATGAAGATGCTGTAGTGAGGAGAGATGCTGAAGCACACATGCCTGCTGCAGAAATGCTCAGAATGTGGCTTCACATGCTTCTTCAAAGAGAAAATGTGTTTAAAGCTGCCTGAAAGGTTTCTGTGAAAATATTTTTCAGCAAAAGATTGAATGTTGAAAGCAAGTTATTCATAGAAGGTGGCTGCTTGTCATAACAAAAAAAAATACTGTTGGGGGGGAAAAAAAATGATGGAATATATCAATCAAATTTGTTTGGTTTAGTATTTCTCTGAAAATTTCACTTTTGAGAAAATTAAAACCCATTTTCATATTAACTGTGTGCCCACTAGAGACTTCTGTGATGTACTATATGTACTTTTCTGTAATGTATGTACTGTAAGGCCCAAGAATGTATTGATTCAACATGTACACTTCAGTTACAGGCCCAGGAGCCTCTGTGGTGTGTTTATGAGAATTGTTACAGGGCAGAGGTGTCCATAGATGTGAGAGAGTGTAATTTTGGCCCAGGAGATGCTAGCTGCAGCAAACCTCAATTTTATTTATTTTTAAAACTGTATTTGCTGACTCCAGGCATAAATAACCAGGGAAATTTCTGTTTGTGAACTGCTAGATGGTCCTGACACTGACAATGGGAAGGGGCTTCTGTGTGACAGAAAGTTTAATGTGAACCATTTCCAAATGAGAGATGATGTGACACTATTCTCAGCTGCTGTATTTTTGGATACATTTCAAAGTCGAAGTAATGGCAGCTTGTTTTTGAATGTTTTACAGTTGAAGATAACAGCTTGTCTCAGAAGAAGAAGATAACAGTGGAAGATCTCTTCAGTGATGATTTCAAAATTCATGACCCAGAGGCAAAATGGATAACTGGTGAGTGAGGCATGAATGTGTTGCAGTGTCTTCAGTGTCTTTGCTTTCCTTCCTCACTCTCTGGGCATCTTTTTTTCTCTTTTTTTTTCTTCTCCCCCCTCTCCTGCTCTGTATTTTGCTTCTGAAATTACAGAATTAAGGAGTGGTTTGAATTGGAAGGAATGTCAGAAGATCATTCTGTTCAAATCCTTTCTCAAGCATAAAGCTGGATGCTCAGAACCACGCCCAAAAATTCAATCTTCAAATTCCTATTCCATCTTGCCTCCTCATAAATATGCAAACACCACTGCTTTGTTGTGACAATTTTTTATTTAGGGCTCATAAAAAACTACAGCCTTTGTCCCAGGGAACTTCCAGCATTCAGTAGGTGATGTAGCACATGGTTGGAAGAAGTGATTGGAGGACTATCAGTTATAATTCCACCACAAACAAAACTTCAGGTTTATATTCCCTCATTGAAGCTTTTTTTTTTTTTTTTCCAGCAGAGAGGTGAAGTATTGCTAAGCAACAGACAAAGAGTGGTCCAGCAGCAGCTGGGCTGGTGCGTGCACACAAGCCATGTGCTCTTTTTATCCTCTGCTGCCTTACATTTCCTAGTCAGGGGAAAATCAAATACCTGAATGAACATGTTGTGGTTTAACCCCAGATGACAACTAAGCCCCATGCAACTGTTCTCTCCTTCCCCCTCAGAAGGGATCAGGGAGAGAATCAGAAGGATATAAGTGAGAAAAATCATGGGTTGAGATAAAGACAATTTACTAAGTAAAACAAAAGCTGTGCAGGCAAGGAAAGCAAAGCAGGGAATTAATTCATTGTGTCCCATGGACAGGCAGGTGTTCAGCCATCCCAAGGGCAGCTGGGCTCCAGCACACCTTGCAGTGACTCACTGTCACTTTGAATGCCCCTCCAACTCTTCCTCCTTCTTCCCCAAGTTTATATGCAAAGTGTGACACCATACAGTATGGACTATCCCTTTGGTCAGCTGGGGTCAGCTGTCCTGGCTGTGTCACCCCCAGCCTGCTCACTGGTGGGGTGGGGTGAGAAGAAAAGGTCCTGACTCTGCTAGAGTCACTGCTCAGCAGTAACTAAACCAGTCCTATGCTACCAGCACAGTTTGCAGCACAAACCCAAAACACAGCCTCATACCAGCTATTATGAAGAAAATAAACTCTACCCCAGCCAAAACCAGCACATGCATGTATTATTTGCTCAAGTAGAGTTGGTTTGGGTGATGTAGTTTCTAGTTCTCACTGTAAATTGCTGCAGTGTGTACAAGCTTTGGCAAAAATAAAATGCTTTGTGGTATGCTGTTCATGTAAATTCCATTCCAGCTTCTTTTGCCGCTGAAGTTACTAGTTTTTCTTTTGAATTTAATGGGGAACTGGATCAAATCCTTCCTTGGCTTTCCTTGTCTGTTATGCCCATTGGGAACAATTTTTATACCTGTAATGAAAAGAGAGACTGTTAAAGGTTAGTGCTGAATTTACATGTTCCTCATCTGCTCTCATCAGGGCTGTCTCCAGCCTATCCCATCAGTTCAGCTACAGGGGAAAAGAGCTGCAGAGGATTCACAGCTTCTTAAATACACCTGACAATGGGCAGGAGCTCTTCGTCAGGTTGTGTGCTCTGGGAGGAATAGTGCTTCTTATAACAACTCTCTAGGAATAATGATAATGGAAATATTGCAGTTCAGAATTATTTGTCTAACATCCTTTTTTCTTTAGCACTGATATCCCTAATGGTCCTAATTAATGAAGAAATGATTTATTGGGATCTTTAGTGCTCTTTTATTTCTTTGCTGGGGTACAAGGAAATGATAATAAATTAAATTGTTGCAGGAACAGAGGAAGTATTTCCATGAAGCTATATATAACATCCATCCTCTGAGTATAGTTTTGCATGGATGTGAGGCTTGTTTTCAAAAAAAACCACATTTTTTTTTCTCTGTGAAAAAAGCAGTATTTCCAATGCTTTTCCAATTATGATCATATACAGATGCTTTACACTCTTTTATTAAAACTCCAATCTTGACAGCCATCTCCTTGCTCTATTTACTCTCACAGACTCCAGCACAACTTAACACCAGTCTTGCCTGATTTATGCACCATATTTATTGTGAAGGTTTCACCCTTCAAGATAATTTAAGTATAGAGTAGCAGAGTATATATGGTATAGTTCAGTAGGTATATAGCAAAGTAGTAAGGGACATTTGAGATTGTGCTGCTAATGTAATGCCATCCCCCATCTTGGACTGCAATCCAAATGCAAAGAATCTGAACTGCATCTCTATTGCAGCCCTGTCCATCCTGTGCTGCCTCCTGCGCTCTTCTGCTCATCACTCTGTGCACTGTACCCTGCACACTTCTATTACCATCCCCTGCTGTGAATTTCCATTTACTGTTCAACTATAATTACCTTGTCTATAGGCTAAGCAAACACACGAGCTCCAATTAGCAGCTCATTTTATACAGTGCATCTTAGATATTGTATTTGGACATTTCTTTGTGTATCTTCCACCATATGCCATCAAGAGGGTCCTGATCTGGCCTTTCATTAGCCCTCTAGCATATGACAGATGGCCCACTCGTTAGTCTAGTCTCTAACTGCTTAGCAGGTCTGCTCTCAAGTTCCACGTTACTTTGTAATTGGGCTTCACAATTATTAGGCTTTTCCTGTAGTTTTTCTCACATGGGAATTGAGCTCAGGTATCTGAAAAGCTTTCAGGTGTGCTGCAGTATTCCTCTAGTGGTGGACAAGAACCAGGGTGGAGAGGGCTGCTGGCATTTTATACTGAAGAGCAGCTTGGTCCTCTGACTTGTCCTGGAAGCAATAATGTTGTCTTTGTGGCCTTATGGAGCTGCAGTGATTCTTATCAGCTGTGAATCTGACCCCCAGCTTTTCGGGTTCCCTGCCTCTACATGTCTTGGGAGCACTCCTCCTTTTTCACAGGGAGGCACATCGTGCCCACTGTCGAAGTAAGCAGCAAAGACTGAATTGAGTACACCACTTGCAGAGACTTATGCTTATCTTCTGTCTTTGTACTTAATGGCAAATACATTTTGCCTGTGTTGGATCCACTCTGCTGCTGTTGTAGTTAGAAAAGCATAATAGCAGCCTATAATATACTGCCCATGGTTATTGCGATTGATTGGATGCAATGTGCTGTCATTACTTCTTGGAGGATGTTTTTCCAGCCTTGCAATTGGCATTTTGCAAGACAGTGTGTATGTAGCAGTGGCTGTTGCCAGGATCTGGGGCTGTTTGTTGGTGACTGGATGCTCTAACTAGCAGTGTATCTATCATCTTTGTGCTCGACACTGGCCAGACACAGCGAGACAGTCCTTGCAGAGGGGTTGTAGCCAAATGAGAAGAATGAAGGTGGAAATGAAATCCACGATGTATTCAAGCAGCAAAAAGCACTGAGGTACAGGGCACCAAAGGACATGTTCATGGACATAGGAACTTGACTGAAAAATAGTCTGAAAACCAAGTCCTGTTCTCTGAGGTTCCTGTCCGCTTGCTTCACCTGCAACACTGGCAAAGTAGTATTTATTCTTATGTGGAGAAGAATATTGGGTAAATTAGCAAAAGGCCCTGAATTACATTTTCAGAAATGGCTCAGTTATTTTTAAACCACCCACTCAGTGAGAGACAGAACTTCCATGTGCCTCACATCTGAGACAGGCAGCTAGGCTTTTATCTCAGAAGTCCTTCTGAAAAATGTACTAATAACTAATAGCTAAATATAATATAGTAATTATTTTATCTTGAACACTGAACCATATATGTTTTGTTGCATGTTTTACTAATAGCATCATAGAATCTCTAGGCTCTTTTAAAATCTAATATTGAATTTAATGACCTAGAACTAATAAGTTTTATTTACCATGCTGAAAAAGATCATTGTGTAGTAACTGAGGTAATTTATTTCGGTTTACCTTAGTAATAATGCTCAGATCAACAATACTTGGACAGCCTAAATGCCCCCAAGTCTTTTCTGTGCAGTGTAAATCCATTGCACTGTATTGATAAAAGCATTGATGCATTTCAAATGATGCAGATGCATGTGGAATAAATGAATTATTTATAGTTTGCTTTTCATAGACGCTAAGAACTTTGCAAGTGCTAATATTTTTCATCATGAAAAAGGTTCGTGTTAAGGTGCTGCTTTGATGGTACTGCTTAAGACTAAAATTGCCCTGCTAGAAAGCTACAATGTGGTTAGCTGGAGTGCAGGCTTCTCTGGGCTCCTCATCCATAGGCCCAAACACTGACTGCTTCCAAGTGACCATCTGAATTGTAAGACAGCAGTAGCCTTTCCTTTGGCAAGATTTGGCTGTTGGCATGAAAGAAAACCTCATGTTTGTGTTTGTTGGAGAAACAGTTGTGTTCCTTGGGCAGTGCAGTTTGCAGTCTTACGTGTGTTTGGGGTCTGGGTTAGGAAGGAGCTACACCTCCATGGAGGCAGGCACCCCTGAACCTGGGTACCACCAGATAAGGGCCACCCACTCACCTCAGTTCCTGTCTTGTGTTAAATGAATGTAAGCTAGAAACTGCTTACAGATGGTTTTGATAGGGTAAATCTGGTGAAGACAAAGAAAACTGGGCTTCTCTGCTCAATTGCCCAACTTGATAAACAGAGATACTGGTTAATTCATTTCAACGTGGTTTAAATATGTGCCCTGGGTGTTCTTACACTGGCAGTGGGATTGGACTTAATCTCCAGAGATCCCTTCCAATCCCTGTTATTCTATGGTTCTAAGTGACATCCTATGCTGCCAAAGCAGAATAGAGAAGGGCTTGTGCTCTATCATGACTGCCACAATGAGAAAGAAGGTAGGAAAATGTTAAACCTTTGAGACATAATTTTGATTTTAGATGTTACTCTGTGTCACCTACTTCAGAGATTTCTGCATATCTGTACCCTGAGAGCACTGAAGAGAAGTTGCCCTGCTGTTGCCTTTCAGCTGCTGGGCAATTGCTGAAGTTCAGTAACCTATTCGCTAAAGATGGGAAACCTGGGAATTAATGGCTTTTTAACATACTGTAATAGGCCATGGAGGAGAGAATTTCTGCCATGTAGCTGTTTTGTACATTACTGCTAGAGAGAATGAAATGAGAAATCAATTTGGCTCTTTTAAAAATTAATACAGTCTGCAGGAGCAAGCTGGGGAGTAGCTCTGTACCTCAGCTTCAGCAGAGCCTCAGTGCACAGCTTCTCTGCAGCACAGGGGTGCTGGTGGGGCACATTGACTGCTGTTGAGCCTCTGAGTCAAATGTCCTTTTCTGGTATAAAAATATTACTTTAGTTACTGAACATCTAAATATACATGCAGTAAAAAATGCCCTCAGATATTCAATGCAATATCTCTATGTATTTTATATCTCTGCATCTTGCCATGTTGAGTGAAGAGTCCGGGGACAGGGCTAGTGGGATGAAGGTCACTTTGGAGAAGAGGGGTCAAAAGTGATGAGGAGGGCATTGGCAATGTGATGCTGCACAGCGAGGACAAGCTACAGAATCACTTGGGGGAGAAGCCTAGGCAAGCAGGGAGAATCTTGGGGTGTGTAAGAAGGAGTAGGAGCTGGAGTTGTCCAAAGAGTGAAAATGAGCCTGGTAGTCAGTACTGTGTTGTTGCTTCAGAAATGTCTTAACAATCTAAGATGAAGAGCTGGAAAAGACGTTCAATTTCTAGGGTAATATCAATGGCAACAATCATGCAATCAAAAATGACTGGAAGAGGCAAGAAAAGTCCTTGGACTTCACATTTCTTTCTTGTCTTAGTTCTGCTAACACCTGCTCTCCCTGATTTCCTTATTCTGCTCCCACTGTTGTGGGTTTTTTTTAAACAAAACAGGAAACCCAGGCTTCCCCCTGTCAGTTAACATGAATATCACACTCTCACATGTTAGACCAGCAAGCTGGTTCCCTATACTTTTTATAGCCATTAGCAAAAACAGATTCCCCTTTTCCCTTCTAACCTTCTCTCAAAGTAACTCAGAAGCGAGGCAGAGCCTCCCACCGTGACCATGTCCTCTAGCAAGGAATGGTATTGGGGATTAATTTGAAGATGTAACAGGTGCCTTACATCTAGAACCACTTGGGCTCCTTTGTGTTTTGATATTTGAGGTAAAAATCCATGGGAATTAGGTAGAAGTTGCCCTCGTCACCCTACCCCATTGTCATGCTTTCCATCACACCAAGGCGCACCTCGGTGTTGCTGGTTTGCAAAGCTGCTAAATTCAGTGCTGGATCCTTTTGCCCTGCCAGGCAGGCAGGCGTACTGCAACTGCACCCAGTTCACAGGAGGATGCCTTTTAATTTAAAAAAAAAAAAAAAGGGATAACAGCAGGAATGGAAACTGGAAGGAAACAGCCCAGTGCCACGGGGAGCGGCTGCATCAGTGGGGGACTTTTGAAGATGCAGCTTATATCAGCAGTGTTTCTGCTGCTGCTAGAAAAGAAACACACGAGGCCAGTTCTGCCTACGTGCTTAACAGTTTGAATCTAGTTAAAAAAGGATCTCTCTCTATTTTTTTAATTTTTTTTTTTTAATCTGGTTCAAAGTGTCTTGAAATCAAACCTGGCTGCTCTCAAAGCTGAAGGCACTGGTTTTACAGGGTTTAACTGGGAGAGGGATTAGGTTGTCTCTCGGTAGGTGTTAAAAATCCAGGTGAACAACTAAAGGTGCAGCGTGATGCTGATAGATGTACTACCCCAGTTGACTCCTCTGAAGTAGGTAACAGTGAGCTCCCAGCTGGTCCCAGCCCCTGGGGAAGGGACAACTGCTGTGACAAAAATTGTCTTCGATGAGCCTTTAAAAGGTGATCATAATTACAGCCTGGATGGTTGTATTGTACTAAAATAAAGCTGGAGGTGTTTTTCCTTTGCCTCATCAGTGTAACCTAGGGAAGAGGAGGAAGCAAAACAAGGAAAGACAGACTCTCTTGGATGAGTCTGGATTCAACAGAGGGTGATAGTCTTCCTTCTGAAGAGGTTGGTAGTGTTTCATCATGAGGAGGGTTGATTTGGGTTGGAGTTAGAAATTTTTATTTTTTTTTTGATTCAGCACCACTGAGAAAATCTGGGCAGATAAGTGGAGAGAGCAGGTTTGAACTGTAGGTAAAGGTGGTGAAGAATAAGGATTTGCATGAACTTGCTGTAGGTTTTCTGAGCAATCAGGCTGGTGTAATGACGGAAACATTTTGGGAAAGGAGCACCTAGGAAAAAACAGAGGAAAGAAATTAGGAACTTTTTTTTTTTTACCAATGAAATTTTTTCATGTCTCACACTGTCCTCCCCAGTTTTGATTCCTTCTTGAAGACTTTTACTTTGTGCAAAGCTAATTTTCTTAACTCAGTAGTTTCCCCTGAGTAGCTCTTTGGACACTTGTTGAACATGGAATACTTAGTTACTGAGGATTAATTAGAGCAGTATGTATTCTTCTACTTGATCCTCTTAATGAATGTTAAATAAATATATGCTATCATAATTTCATAATGTGAGACAGGAAATACTGTATTTCTGGTGATAATTTAGCAGGCAAAGATTTACTTATCTAAGAAAGAAAGTCCCTGGTGAGTTTGGATCTCCTGACTGTATTAAGCTGTTGAACATATAAGCAGCAGTACTTTTTTATTTTTTACAAGAAATACTAGAGGACTTATATAATTCATTAAACAAAATTGATAATGAGATAATTATCACTGATCAAGGGAATATAATTATACTTTAAAATGTGAATATACAAATCTCACATCAGAGAAAATTCAATTATGAACAGAAAAGACCAAAGGTTTGCCCAGCCCAAAATCATGTTTCCATAAGAAGCAATATGTGTTTGCAGAAGGATGAGTGAGAGGGCAGGGAACTTCACCCACTTTTTAGGTTGGGATATTGGATCCTCTTGTAGTTTTTCTGTTTATGAACCCCAAATGTTTTCCAAGTCACCATGTCCTTTGTCAGCTAGTTTCAGTAGTCTAAAACCTGTTGCAGGAGGAACATGGGATCTTGCTCCAAATTGCTTTCTTGATGAGCCTTAGGTCAGTACGTTGGACCATCCTTGTCATTTCTTGAATGTCTTCCATCTCCAATATATCATTTTAGAGAGGATGAGATGGAAACTACACACAAAGATTGCACAGAAGTACCTGGCTTCATTTCTCAAATGTGTTCAAATTATTAGAGTTTCATGGCACTTTAAGGCAAGTGTGTGCATGTAATAGAAATTGTTTGACCCCGATAAAAAGCCAGAAATTTTTACACTCTGTTAGAGTTAAAATCTATAGGTCGTGGTAGCAAATTATACCACATTGAGTGATCAGAGTGCCATAAAATCATTCAATAAAGGTCCTCAGCAGGACTTTCACACCTTTATGCAAAACCAGCCTGGGTCTATACACGTGCTCATGAATTTTAAAGCTGATTACTTTGCTGACATCTCTTTCCATTGCCAGTAATAACGAATAATCTCTGTCAGAAAATAAGGTGATTCCGTAAATGATCCTGAGACAGAAGCGGCCATGCATACTGAGAAATAATCCCTGATAATCACACCTCTTAAAAGCCACTTCTAGTGTTTAGCAGGAAAAGAACTAAGAAGGTAAGACAAGGAGCACGAAGAGATGAAAGAAAGAAAACAAATTGCAAGGAAAAGGAGAGTGAGAAACAACATTCGATTGATAAAGAGAAGAGCTGTGCATGTAACCGGGTTTGGGTGTAGCTGGGCAGGAGTTTGCTTTCACAGCAATGCACTGGACCTTGTTAAAAGTCAAGTGTACATCACAGGGGGGTGGCAAATCCAGCAGTTCAGAGAGACTTTGGGCTTATTGCAGTTATAGTCAGTGTGGTCATTTGTGCAGAGTAAGTCAGTCCAGGTGTTGCTTGGAAGTGGTGGTCTTGCCATGCATGCACTGTAGTAATACCTGAATTCTGTTACGCCTTCAGATGGTCTGAGAGCAACAGGTTCACTCACTGCTGTTACCAGCAGGGCTTAGGGTTTTTTGACAAACCAATTTGAGATGTTAAGGGAAGGCTCTTTACTTAGCTGACATTAATTATTTCATTCTCTCATTAGTTCATTAAAGAACAATGGGATTGTGTAGCTGCAAATTGCTCCTCCAGTAATGGTTCCCTTGCAGAGCCTCCATTATCCTCCAGATGTTATTCCTTGCCAGGTCCAATGTCCAGCATCATTTCCATTTACTTATTAATGGCTCTTTGCAAGTGTTCAAAGTGTTACCGCTGGCTCTGGAATAGGGTGCCCTCTTGTGACCAGTCCAAAACCAGTAATCACACACTGGTAAGCAAAGTATGTGATGGCCACAGCTTTGCCAAATTTCTTGCATGGTGAGACTTCAGCACAGTCATACTTTGCCACGCACATCTGAAATGGTAGAGTAGCATAAAAGGGATAGTGAAATATTGCACACAAAGGTAATTAAAACTTCATCCAGAACTGTATGCACAGCAGATATACTTGTTAATATACAAAGATACTATTCAGTCTGTACTGAAATTTCCATGGGCTGCCCATGGTAAAAATAGTTAAAAAGAAAAAGTACCTCTTTAAATGTTCTTTCTCTCCACCATGGCTACTGACAAGTGTAACTTGGTTGGGGGCAAAGAGAAGGAGGGAAGAGTATGCACAGCAGAATTAAGAAAGCAAGCTGTGGGGTCACATTTTAATGAAAATTTATTAATGGATTCCCTTTTTTCTCGGTGTCAAATGGATTATTACATTTACCTGTAACACTCTGGGTTATGCACTCCCCTTTATGAAGCCAAACTAAATGAAGCAGATAAGACCCAGTGCTTTTGGCAGAGAACTGAGGTCACTGAGAGATGCTGCTCTGGCCTGGAGGACAACCAAGGAGTGCTTGGAGCAATTGTACCTGCACAGAGCAGGCAAGGTGGGAACAACCAAGCACTAATGGTAGCTTGGGGTTTCATAAGCGCTAGGAACTACTATGGCAAAAACCCTGGAGGTTTTATACTCCCAGTAAAATCTGTGTGGCTGTGCCACCCCCACTGGCCACATTGTGGAGCTGAAAGAAACTGATATCTGTTACTTGTCCACACTTTGCTTTGCTGTTCAGATGCATGGTGAGGGGATGAAAAATATGTGGTGTATGGATAAAGGTGTCAGGGACTGATTTCTGAAAATCAGTTCTTTTGAGGTTAAATTGGTTTTGGCCTGTGCTGAATGTGGGAAGCTTCTGTCAGGGAATCAAAGGGATGAGTATAATCTGGTATCTCCAGCTGTCCAGACTCAGGTAATCTAGGGGTCATCTGCATTTTTCCTGCTATAATGTCTAGGGTTTGAAGAGCACAGGGCATGAGCACAGCTGAACAGCAAAAGAAGATGGGAGAGAGTTTTTGAGGAAGATTTCTCAGTTCTGGAATATACGAAAATCAGCTCAGTGTGCTGCAAAATCCCCACACTGCTGTCAGTCATTACAGAGAGATAAGCTGAGGCCAGCAAGCAGCAAGACATACATTTTTACTGTTGTTGTTAGGATTTTGCAGCAGTGTTGTAATCAGGGCGTCTTGCCCTGGATGAAGTAAAGATTCCCTTCAGACTACTTCTCATTCAGTTTTCCTAATTGCAGTGTCTCTCTTTAACCCCCTCCATGTGTTATAAAAGCAGGGAAGAGGACCTATTTGAAGTCAAAACGAGTTCTCTATTTCTCACATGGACTTCAGCTTTTCATGCATATGCCACTAAGCCACGATCTGAGCTTACAGAGTTCCCAGATCGAGGCTCTTTGAAGTGGAGTTCAGTCTCACAAATGAGAAGCATCAGCAGAATTGTTCCTGGTTTCAAATCTGGGACTGAAATTTCAAAGGTGTTCTCTGCCTGGACTTCAAGCTTGGTGCTGAGGTCTTCTCTCAATGAGATTGAATAAGATTTATTTTTTTTTTTTTAGTTTGGATCTTGAAAGATTTGGGATTAAACAAAAAATAGAAACAAATGCTTTACTGATTTTTATAGTTTTAAGTTTTCCCAGGACTCAGCCTTCTTTGAGCCTTTGACAAGTTAGTTTACAAGCCTGCTGGAGATACTTATTGATATGGGAATTTTCCTGAGCTATAATTGGCTTATATTTTACTGGTACTACTGTAAAAGCATTATATTGGTGCACCAAGTGGAACTGCATTGAGGTGATGAGCAATTAAAACCACTTCTTGCATAATAAAGCACATTCTATCATGTGCTTACTTAATGTACCAACCCAATGTGTTATACAATATTGAGCTAAATTGTGGTAAATCACCTATTTAAAGAAGTTTTCCTTTCAGCCTCTCATGTGGAAAAAAAAAAAAAAGCTGGGAACAGTAAGAGAATAATGACCCATAATGCCAGAAAGATAAAAATGGGATTTCAGTTGTCTCCTGGAATTAAAGGCTGTAGCTATGCTGTTAAAGTCAAGCTGTTCTCCATCCCCTGTTGCTCCTTCGCATCAGCATCTCGAGGTATATAGAAGTATGTAACAGACTCCTACTTATTTGTGCACTGCAGAGTAGCAAGGCTGAAGAAAAAGGAGCTGCTAGTGCAAGCAAGTGGATTGGAGACAAAGGCAGGGTGGTGTCAGCGGGCTGAGTTACAAGTGTCAAGGTCTACAGGGACCTTCCCTAAGGACCAGCTTTCTATGGGAATGGGTTGAAGCTGTGGGTATGGAAATGGGGTTTCATCCTCATTTGCCACTTGTGATCCTTGCCTCCCTCTCTGATACCCCTGAGCCAGTTTACTGCAGCACCAGGGGACAGGAGATAGGAAGCCTTCCCTGCATTTTCTCTCTGGGAAGCAGCTTGGTATCAAAACAAGCTTCTGCTTGGGGAGGGAATTTCAGATTCAGTTGTTTGTGGGTACATGCTGTAAATACCAAATAGATGCACTGCAGTATGTCTGGAAAGATCAGCAGATCGTATGTTAAATGCATCATCACAATGGCCATCTTTTTTACCTGAATTTGGAATTCTGTCTGTCTGGACACTTGAATAGGCTTCCATCAGGGACTTGTGGTGCTTTTAATTTACATCATCTTCTATGTGGTTAAGTTTTACAGCAGTTAGTGAGCTCACATGGTCCTAGCATTTGTTGACTGTCTATTCCCCATCCTTTTCTGAGGAGTAAACCATACCTGCCCCAGGGAGTGTGGGTCCTGGGGGCATCACTCTCCTTGTCATGGAAAGGGTATGTGACTCCACTTAGGCAGATACTGTCTGAAGTGGGCCAGTAACCCTGCAAACCTACTAAATAGGTTTTTTTTATGAAAGCAAAGTAAAATAAGCTGTTCATGCTTCTCCCTGCTTTATATCATGCTCAACATTTTTCCTCTTCTTTGGCACTTCTTGTTAATGTTAGGTGGCTGTTTTCTGACAGATTTTATTTCCTTTGTGAATTTGCCCTGTTCTTTCGTTTTCCTCTCTGCTTCCATTATTTCCCAAATACTCAGTCTCTCTGTCTTAAAACCAGTCTCTGAAGATAACAAGTCTGTGCTTCTGCTGCAGGTGGCAGGATTAAGGATTTTTTGTAAGTCTTGCCTCTCCCTGCATAGCAGCCTGTTAACCTCAGGTTGTCCTGTTCACTCCCCTGTATTGCTCAGAAAGTGTTGTGGTTTTTTGTTTTGTTTTTTTTTTTACAGGAAATCCTAAGTCCCTCCCAGTTTAGTTTCCACATGAGATGCTATGTGGATGACTGTACTTGATATATGTGCCTGACACCTGACTCTGACAGGCTCTTTTCTCCCCTTGGTGCACATGGGCTAGCTTATGGGACTGAATGCCAATGGTCATGGCAGCAAACACTCCCTGCTGCCCAGCTCACAGCCCTCCCAGGTACCTAGTTAGGTCATGACACTGTTCCTACAGAGATATACAGTATTTTGCTGTCAACTGGCACCTCCCCGACTCCTCCAAATGTGGATAATCAAAACAAGCTAGTAATTTTTTTTTTCCTATGTGCCAAGTTCTGGGTCTGCTTCCTCCCACTGGACCTTTATCTTTGGCCTCAGTGTGTATGTATTGGAGGTGAGGGCTGTGAGATGCCCAGGTCCATTCTATGGGTGCACCCACTTCTTTCCCCACCTCTGGTCTCCATCCACTGGCCTGGCCCTTCAGAAAGCTGCTAAACAAGCATAAGCTTTTTATTTATTTTAATTCCACTGCCTCGTCCTCCTGTGTTTTTCCAAATGAATATAATTGTAGTACATATTATTGCCAGTCTGAAAATACCATCTCTGTTTGACCAAACATCTGTCCTACTATTGCAACCTTCCCGCCCATTATCTTTGTAGATGGTAAGTGCAAACCAGTTGTGTCTGATCAATACCTGCTTGGGGGGACTCCAAGAAACCCTTGGCTGGTTCAGCTGCTACTGTCACATCAGCAAAGGGGGTGTCAGCCTGGCAGAGTGAACACTGCACCGTGGCAGGCAGTGCTGCAGGGCTGATGGAAGGCTTGTCCTTCAGATGTAAGATAAAATTCTACAGTTCAGAATACTTTGGGTCATTAAAACCCCCACGACATCTTTTCTTTTTTGGAAGAGAGAGTGATAACATCAGGCTCTTGACTTGTTTCCAGCTGCAGTAATTGGCTTCAACGGGTGGGATAGGATGAGGTGTTTTCATTTCTGGAAAGCTCAGAGGACTCTTTCAGGATTTCTAACACCACTGTAAAGCCCATCTGATACGAAATGCCTGCCAGATGCCAGGGGTCATGCCTGAGGTCAGGTTGAGCAAGGACCTTCCTACCGCATCAGGGATGAGAAATAACAGCACAGTGCCCAGATGTCTGTTGGTGGCCTTGTGACATTTGCTGTGCCATGGCAGAGCTCCATCCCAGCAGTGCACATGGCCTGGTGCAACGTGACCTGGGTCCCCGGGGTGGGCTCAGCCCCAGCAGGTGTGCTGCCGTCTGCTCCTTTGACACGACATCATTTGTCTGCCAGCCTTGCTGGTTGCCCTGATATCTGCAGGCTCATTTATCTGAAATGGTTTAGAACAACCTCAGGACTTAAATTTCCTTCATTCACCAGTCTCCCTTAATCTTAGGGATTGAGAACAATAATTCCCTCGATGCTGAATTTCATCAGACTGAGACTCACTCAATTATGCTTCACATCTGTTGATCTGAAACTAGAGGTCTTGGGAAGTTGCCATTTTCTCTAAATCTGTGACTCTAAATGACTGAAGTTATCCTAACAGTCTTGATACTACCTTCTGCCTTTCACCAGCTCTACTGTTGACTAGTTGCATGTGAATTTTATAAGTTTTTTTTCTCTCTTTTTCATTTGTCAGTTGCAAAACTCAGAAAATTACAATAGCGTAAAAAATAATCTTTTACAGATGGATTTAAATTCTTCTTCTTTCCTATCCTTTATCAAATGGTTCTGCTTTCTACTTCCATTAATCTCCTGACTAATGATGAAAATTCTTCTCAAAAGCATGCTATTATCTTATAAACCAGTCTCTCATCTCTGATACTGTGTACTCAGTCCCATCAGTGAAGCTGTACAGCCTCAAATTCATGAGCACTGATGTTAATGCAAATCTGTGTTCCTGCAGCTGTATGTAATTCCTTCAGCTTCTTTACACTGCCAGCACTCAAACTTACTTCTTCTAGAGGCAAAATTGTCCCAGACCTTCTTGTCTACTCTGATGAGCTGTTTAGTGTTGAGCCTGATCTGACACATAGCAATGTAAAAAAAAGTGGTGTTGGCTCCGGCAAGTGCTCTTCTAGCCCAGTATTGGGTCTCTAACCACAGCAATAGCTGATGCTATTTTGGACATGAGCCTGTCCCCTTTTCATGGTCCATAATGAGACAGCCCTGCGTTAGGGATGATAGATGGCATATCCTGCCTATTTCCCTTAATATCTGTCAGTTTATCAGTTGCCTGTGATTTTTTTGTACTCCCATGTCTTCTATCATGGCAAATGATCCATGCTGTCTTGCTCTCAGTGCTGTCCAGTGTTTTCTTAGCTTCTGCATACTGAGGTGATGAGTTGGGATCCCCCACTGATACTAGTGACTGCCTCATAATCCCAGGTTTCAAGTTCAGCATCACCAGTGAGCAAGTTTCCAGAGATCCCATGTCTTTTCTGGTAGTGAAGCCTTGGAAAGGGTTGGCCAGGTAGCCCACCTGAAAATACAAAACCTGTCATAGTGAGTAATTCATGGTTCTCTTCAGAACAATCCCATCCTTTTGTCTCTTTTCACCATAAACAAGTGGCCAGCGGGCACAGCTGCCAGGCCAAGCCAAACTCACACGTGTGCTGTTCCTGGCAGGAGCTCAGCTACTGCAAGCTCCCTGTTGCTAGATCTGTTTTCCCTGCATGCCTGTTTCCTGATGAGTTTAAGAAAGATGGGTACAAAGAAGCAGAGAAACTCTGGCACTGCAAACATATCATTGGTTTTTCTGCTTTCTCCCATTCTGCCTAGCAGGTGCTTAAAAATTTCTGCCAAGGCTCCCCCATTCCTCTGCACTGACTCTGTACAGCACCAAGGTGGCTCTGTTATTTCTAGTAATTACTGCTTTTTGTAATCAGTCACTTTCATAAGTGTGACTACATTATCTGTGTCTGTGCTCATGGACACAGAATATATTAAACCAACCCGACAATTTCCTGGAAGATGACAGAGGGGGAGGAGTTGGCAAAGTGAATTCTGCTGCTGAAGAAACGGAATAAATGGCTTTATGCCTGAAAGTTACCATTTTCAGCATCATTTACACTGAATACCAGTCCCCAAAAAAGGCAGGTATAAAAAATGAGATGCAGTGATGACCTTTATCAGCTGTGGTGACAACTATAAATCAGGCTGCAAATTCTCATCAGCTCGCTGGACAGAATTCATTACAGACAGAGGCTGCTGCATTGCTGTTTGGCTTTGATTGAGGTATGTCCCATTGAAATAAATGCTCTTGCACTGGAACAAATCACGCACTTCAAAACAGGAGTCTAGGAATATTATTCATTGATCCTTTTGAGGACTAAGATAATACGACTTACAGAGCAGCTAAACCTCACAGTGTTTTGCTTGGAATATAATGCAGATCAATTTGTTCTTCTCTTAAGGAGACCAATTTTCTGTTCATTAATTCAGAGACTGTGTTGATGGCTTGTATTGAATATAATAGCAAGATTTACAGCCCTAACAAATCAGCACTGCTTCATTTATTCTTCCTTATTCATACCAGAAGTACATGCAGCAGATTAGCACCTGATTTTGAACGTGTTACACTTTAACAAGTTATGGGAAAGCCTTTCATCTCCTGCTTCCAACTATGAAGCAACTTTTATGTAATCATCTGGAAGTTTCACAGTTTATTAAAATGTTATGGTTTTTGGGAGCATAGGGAACAATAAAAGTTTAGTAGCAATGTCATTATAGGCAGTAATGTCACTTTCATCAGTTCATGCAATGCTCAAGAAGGAGCTGCCCAATATTAACAGCCCCATAGACTCATTAGATTCATAAACTGCTTTACCCATGTACTGAACTTTGAGTTGAATTTCATTGCTAGTTTTTTTTTCTGTAATTAGGAAATATCCTGAGAGGCTTAAAATTATCCAAATGCTTTGCTGGCCATGTTTCAGATGTGATGTTTCTGTCTAGAACTTAGTATGTAATTGGAAAGCATTCTGTGCTGCTGACAGAGGGTGATTATTAAAGCAGTAATCTTATTCAAAATGTCTGATAATTAGCTAATATTCTGTCTCTCAGTTTAGTTACTTCTGTTATTTCTGGAATACCTGAAAATAAAAATCTGGACTGTATTCTTTCTCATATAACAGATGATGCTTCAGCCTTAATGGCCTGAGGATATAAAGGCAAAGTGTGTAGGAAGCATTGACATTTTTTACTGTATCACTTCCTAATTTGTTGGATAATGGCATTTCTCAAGGGTCTAGACACAGAAGCTGAAATTTAAAGGTGTAAATAAGTCAGTCACAGTGATTGTCTTTTCTGGTGTCTGACTCGGGCCAAGAGCAAATGCTTACGGAAGATTTTAAAAAGCAGGTGACTTTCTGCAGATGATAGTTCAGCATATGCTTCAAGTCCTGTGCAATGTAAGGGTTTAAGGGCTTTCCTCAAGACTTATCATCTTTGATGGATTTTTCTACCATTTTCCTAATTCTTGTTCAGACTCACACACAGTCCTGGCGCTTGCTCTACTCTGGGACTGTGACTTCCACAGCTTGTTTACTTTTTGCATGAAGAACTAGTCCCATTTTATTTGTGTTGAACCTGTCCCTGGCTGGTGTCATTTAATGCTACCTAATATTTATTTTGGAAAATGCAGGGAACAGGAATTCATTATTCATCTTCATGCTGTTTATGACTTTCTTAACTTCTGTTCTAGTTCTGTTCAATCTGTTCTTTCCCTGATTTAAGTATCTTTGTTCAGTTATAAATTGTATGAAGCAGTATTTTAAAGTTCTGAACTTAGGAAAATGCTTATGAAAGTGCCATGCCCTTGCACAACGTTCCAGAACTAATGACAAAATTATTATACTGTCAAATCCAAACGGAATTCTCTTAATTATTCTTGTCTCAAATGCTAGTTTAATTCAAATCCTGCATTTTTTATTCAGGGCCGAAGGTGTTGATAAAATTTGTTCCATAATTAAAAGAAGGAGATGCTTTGAGAACTTTGCCAGGGAGTCTGAAGTGCTGCTGCTGCTGAAGTGGACATTGAGAATCTTAAGTCTCTAAAATCATAGAATGGTTCAGATTGGAAGGGACCTTAAAGATCATGTAATTCTAATCCCTCTGCTATGAGCAGGGACACCTCCCACTAGACCAAGTTGCTCAGAGCTCCATCCAACCTAGCCTTTGGCACATCCAGCCATGGGGCATCCATGATATCACTGGGCAACTTGTTCCAGTTGTTTTGGAGAGGGTCATCTGTATTGTAGCAACACTTTAGCTTCACAGAATCTGATTCATCCCAACCTCAGAAAATGCTTTTTCTTACTATGCTTACACGTAAAACTGTAGAACATAGGACAAGTGTTTTTATTGATAGTAATAAATAGTGTAGAAGATTTTCAGTTGTACTTCTACAGCATTTTTCAAAGACAGTTAATGACTGTGATGAGGATTATAATCACCAGATTAGAAATGGTGAAAAGTGGATAAGGAAAGAGCATGCTAGATCAAAGATTTAATAGAACTTGGTCTCTGGATCCAGTATTGCCTTCAGCACATTACCTTCAGCTTGGCAGTGCACTTCTGTTTGTGGCTACAATGAGCCGGGTCTTTGCTCTTAGGAAGCCTGTAGGATTTACACTCACCTTTGACTCACCCCAGAACAGCCTGTGAATAACAACCATTTACATGTCCCTAACACTTGTGAGATGCACCATGGTAGCACACTGGGGTTTCCATACGGAAGGTAGGCAGTGAGGGATTGTTTCCCTTGCTGGAACTGGAGGCAGACATTTAGAAGGAGCTATCACTTCACAATTATAGTTTAGCAAAGTTGAGAAAAAAACCACCCCAAAACACTAATACTACTTCTTTACCAAGAAGAGCTGCTGAATCTTTTAATGGCATTGTCCTTGAGACAATGTTTTATATTTTATTTGAGGGGAGTACGTGTAGGCACTGATCAGACTTGAACTTCAGTTTCTGACATCTGACAAAGTTGTGACTCTTTATTGTTGTAATGGTTTTTCAACCTGAGACTTTGACCTGCCACCCAGCCCTCATTTGCAGTCTCTTTCATATATCTTTCCCAGTCTTTCTGTCAAGTAGCTTTTGAGCTTTGAGAGCTGGAGACTCTCCTGTCAGTGCAGTTGCTGCTGTGAGGGATCCTTGTCCAGATGCCATGAACGCCAGGGTAATCCCAAAGTGCAAGAGGAACTGGTTGATTTGTCTTGTTCCTTGTGATAATTTCTTCATGGATATCTCATTCTGGCATTAGTTTGCAGGACAAATGGCAGTGCTGGAAGACGTGCACAATATTAGGTTTGAGAATCTGCTGTGTTAGAGGGTCATTTGCCTTTAACTTCCAGAGACTTTCTAGGCATCTGGCTTATTAAACTCCTGCAGAGACTAAGGATCCTGGAAACCATAAGCATAAAGAATGGGGTTTGACCTTGTCTTTTTCTACGCTAACAATATAGCAAGCTGTGCATCTACACTCAAAACAGGTCACCCTCTTGCATTCAGCTCTGGGAACATGTGACAGAATAAGCATGTGGCAAACACTAACCACATTGTTTAATGACTATCCTGGAAGCCACTTTAACATCACAGGAATGTCTTTATTTAAAAAGAAAAAAAATCTGTTTTCTTTAGAGGGAACCTCCCATCAGTACTTTTGGTTCAAGTCCATAACTAGGCTCGACACAAAAAGACAATTTCAGATTTCCTTAATGTTCTTTTCTTTTCCTCCTTGCAGATAATGAATTCATTTATAGGAACCAGAATGGCACAGTAATTCTGAGGAATGTCGAAACTAACAATTCAACAATATTAATAGAAAACAAAAAAATTGTAAGTATTTTCTATAATGAGTAGC